>OY987185.1:10075151-10214134 GCA_963920625.1 Dinocampus coccinellae | reverse complement strand
CAATAGTTTTTTGCTTATACCAAGTTGGTACGACTTGAAATCTGTTTCATGACAATTTTATGGATAACTCGTTTTTAGCAATACCTGCATACCGAAATTTTTAGTTCCTCTCAGATGAGGACGTTTTCACGTCGGAGTTCGGCTGTGACTCCCGTTTCGCCTTAAGTTGCTAATACACATCGATACTCATTTTAAGGCGAAACGGGAGTCACAGCCGAACTCCGACGTGAAAACGTCCTCATCTGAGAGGAACTAAAAATTTCGGTATGCAGGTATTGCTAAAAACGAGTTATCCATAAAATTGTCATGAAACAGATTTCAAGTCGTACCAACTTGGTATAAGCAAAAAACTATTGACAAGTAATTAGCTATCGGACGGATCGCAGCTGCGATAGCCGCCATTTTCTTAGTTTCATACAGTTTTGGATGAATCAATGGAAAAATGTAATTATTATTGAAATGAAAAATTAATATAGGCGACATGAAAAATATACGGCTGTTTAATAAATTTAATGAATTTGATCATATTCATTGAAATGAATTTTGCATTTTACATTGATTTTTTTTGTTGAATAGCAAAATATAATGGGATCTGGTGGTGCGAGATACGCCATCTGGCCATATGAAACGATATTTTTAAGAAATTTGAATTTTAAAAATGTCTAAGGAAACGTAACTTTTAAATTTATTCAACAAAAATACGAAGAATTTTAGATAGAAGTTCCAAAAGTATGTACAACCGAATACATTTGTTCACACCGTTCAAATCACGAATATAATTATGATGGAGCTTCAACATTTTTTCTGTTTAATTGTGTATTATGGCATATGTGGTTTGTAACTTTCTTACTGGCATGCGTTTTAGTTTATACAGACTTGAAAATTTTCAAAATATTTCGTATTTACAAATATCATTAATACATATTTTAATATAAATCGATGAGATAGAAAAATTATATGATGAAATATCTATAACATAATCCAAATTAATTAATGGTTCAGTATATGTATATACATGTTCATATACTTAAAAAAGGTTTTTAAGTGGTACATCAAACAATGCCCATGATATATATGGACTTATACACAAAATGAACATAATTATATTTTAGATGAAAATTGAAACATGACTCAATAATATCAATTATTCATAATTACAACATACTATATGTCATTTATTTCCATCAATACAATTCTTTTTTGCATCAAATACAATTTCTGTTATTTTTTTTTTCTTGAATTGAAATGAGCAACAATTATATTATATATAATTATATATAATATTTATATATAATATTCAATAATGTATAAGACAAATCAATGATTTTTTTTTTTGTATTTTATTCAATATATAAGGAATTTTTTTCTTTCATAAAATTCGTCTCATTCCATCAATATATATGCCTGTACCACTTGGAATGGGACGTTTGAAATGTTTTGTGATTATCGAGGTACATCGACATTGATATTGAAAAGACAAAAGAAAATTGAAATTAACATAGATTATTTGTTTTTTCAATGGAAATGATTTGAATCATATTATTAAATATCATCAATATATGAATATGAAAATAAAATGTTTCTCAATATTTTATTCATAAATATAAATACTCATAATTACATCCGAACGCAAAATTTGTACATCTTTTTCTGTTGGAATAAAAAAATTTTTTTTCAAATAAATATCAATGTGAATAAATATATGTAATTGGTAGTCACATGCTGACATATTAAATATTGTTTTCCTTTAATTTTTCAAATTTTTAATTAAAAATTCTTGTGTTCACTATTCTCATTTAAACATATAAATTTATCATCTATTCACAAAAATTGTGAAAAATACAGACTCAATAATTATTAATGTAAATATGCTACTTATAAAGAGTAATTGAATACATACATCTATATATGATAGGAAAGCGCGTAACAATAAAAAAAAAGTATAATGGTAGTAATTATAATTATAAATATTCTAAAAATCAAGAATGAATGAATGAATGAGTGAGTGGAAATAAGAAAAATTATATAATGTAGATATTATTTGAATTAGCGTGGAGTGCCACCGTCACATTGAAAACTATGAAAGGCTATAGATGTAGTAACGCGTGGATAAATGGGTGCAAATCATCCTCGCTGTTTCGGTGATTCACGAAGGCGCAATTCATATGTGTACGTACATAAATACTTATATAAAAATATAAAAAACATCACATTCAAACTTATTTATATATTTTTTTCCTCAATTCAATTTTATATATTAGTATTAGTTATTATTTACATGTTTTAATTATGAAAAAAACTGTACATATAAATTTAGTCGTGATACTTATAAAGAGTAAATGAATAGGGACATTTAGATGAAATAATAAAGCGCACAATAATAACATTTATGTGTATAAATAATAATTAAGGAAATATATAATGAATGAAATGCAAATATTGTTTTTTATTTCGTAATTTTCGTCTTTTTTACTCTGTAAATGATAAAGTTAAGCGATAAATGATTCTGTTTTTCTATTTTACACATTTCCCCAATTATTTTTCATACATATAAATTTCATTATATGCACTTTCCTATCATGAATAAACATACTTATTCAATTACCCTTCATAAGAGTGAAATTCACATTTATGATGATATATTTTGTATTTTTTACCAAAAATAGATTGTTAGCTTTTGTTTCCTGTACGAAGTTAGCCGAAGCGCGCTGCTCAAATGCACATGACATACATTTATGTACGCCCTCCTTCCCCCCACCTATATTATCGATACAATCATAATGAATATATTGGTGATAATTATAATTGTGAATTAAAATAAGTGAACCAGTGAACAAATGCAAAGTCCCTGAGCGACTTTAGTATTGTTTTTCATGATCTTTAATGACGTCCAGTCGGATGTATAATCTTTCCGAAAGAGCAATAAATACGAATAAGATCGAATCATACAGCAATCAGGACCTTAGAAAAAGCAATGATTGTGTAAAAAAAATTTTACTATTTATAATTGTATTAATTAAACTATATTATGGTAAGCGAAATGAATGACGATCGCGTGATAATTATCGACACAATTAATTGTGTCGATTATTCGATTGGAATTTGTGACTGAAACACATATCGGATCTGGATGATCCAGAGCAATTTCAGTTCGTCCTAGCATTGCCTATAATCATGCATAATGACAAATATATCGGTCAGGAATATTTAATGATATTGGAATAAATGAAAGATAGCTATATGTTTATTTCCACTCATGACTGTAATTTCCACCCGATTTCTGAGCTCGATGAAATGAATCGATCGCTCAAGTCCAATATACCCAATATATACGTATAAAATGATGAGTAATTCGGCTCTACTAATCCTGAGAGCACTTTACCCAATTATTTGTTTTTCTCACGCTTCATTCAATATTTTCAGCAACTGAACGGTATACTGGATGCAACGGATTCGAAGCATTTTCTCAAACATGCAAAACAATGGAACGATTGTTGAAAACTTCATCGAGATAGAACGGATAATGTAAAATCAGAAAAATTATCGGGGTTGCAATATGCGCCTTACCTCGGAGCTTTTTTCTTTACTTCTCGCTTATTTTTTATTCTTCCCTTTCGAAAGAGCAATTTCCTTCGAAGAAAATTTAGGATACCCCGTCCAAATTATCTCGAATATTTTCTCGAAATATACTCGAAAAATACTTTCACTACCGAATAATCTGATTTTTCTTCAGATTCATGTTTAATGTTCGAATAGAAAAAGAAACAGTCGATGATGGCCATTAGGACAATGTATACATTTTCTTGTGATTTTGTCCTTGTATGACTTGTTTTATAGACGCATGAATGTTAGGTGCAAGCAGGAGATGCACATGCTGATATTTGCTGTGTCACACACATATGAGAGACATATATCGCCACACCTACTGCGTGCATCGATATACGCGAGAGTGGGGGAAGCGAGGTGGGTCCTTGTGTTGAATACTCAGGCGACAAAGGATGAAGTACGTTAGACTGCGCGGTAAGACGGTGTTGGAATGAATGAACTCGCATCGACCGGTCTCACATGCTCCGATAATCGATGAAGTTATCTATGGATATTTTCAGATTAAACTGATTATTGTTTTCTTAGGTTGTAGCCGTACTATTTCCCAAATGTGATGGTCATTGCTGTATTATATCACGTACACGAGCGCCGGTGTATTTGGATGAAAACGTTTTTTATCTCAGGACGAGAGTAACTTCCTCATGAAATTTGTTACATGATGTAATCACAAGGTGGTAATTATTCCAGTTGGTTTGTTTCATAATAGAATTTCTGGCCAACATATTGCGAAGTGTGGAATAAGAATTTCTGTCACGGTATGAATATATGTATGTTTTTTCTTCTTTTCTTCTTTGTTTTATTTTTTGTGTTTTGTTTCTGTAAAGGAACGCGAAGATCGTCGTAAAATGCGCCCAAATGCGTAATGAGAAAAAAATAATATATATTTGCATATGTGTATGTGTGTGTAAATAAAAATAGATCGATGTACGTATGTATGCATGCATTTCTATAATGATCATAATAATCTTGTTTGATAATTATGGCCGACTAATATTATGTTTATGAAAGTATTGTTACGTATGTCACTCAATGCGTCACTTAAATTCATGTTAATCCGACAAATTCATGAATTTAGGTCATTTCAATATTACTTCGAAGATTCATATTCAATGATGTATGGGACAGATTCATGATTTTTCATTTTGTATTATATATATTATACAAGAAATTTTTTTTTTTTACAACTGATATAATATTCATTCAACTATCATATTAATTATGTGTATATATATATTAAGAGTTAACTCCTGCATATGTGGGAGCGCACAAAATTCGTCTTATTCCACTTACATATATTCCTGTCCACGCTGACTCGAACGTATGAAATGTTTTGAGATCTTCAAGGTAGATTGACATTGATATTGAAAATACTAATGGAAAAGAACATTAACAATTGGTTGTTTTTTTTTCCAATAAAAATCATTCAAAATATATTGATGACAATTTTTGATTGAATTAATTTTGGATAGTTTTTGAATAAAATGTTTCTCAAGCTTGTTTGTGAATTGTGAATTGTGAATTGTGAATAAGTAAAATATTAATAATTTTATCCAAACGCGGAATTTCACATATTTCATTTGTATTAGAATGAAAAAAAATTCTTCTTCATCAATATCAGTATAAATAAATATACATAAATATTGGTCGTACGCTGAGATATTTAATATTTAATATTTTTAATTTTTTGTAATTTTTAATTAAAATTTTTTTTCCTTCATTCTTATTTAAACATATAAATTTATTAAAAATATATAAAGATGATGGAGAATATAGTATATATAATCATAAATGTAAATAAGATTCTCATGGAGAGAGAAATTGGATAAATACATTTATACATATAGGAACATGCACAATGATATAATTCAAGTGAGTGAAAAATAATCGGGGAAATATGTAAAGTAGAAAAAAGAAAAATAATAATTTCATTCGATTCTTTATATATTTTTCCAATCATCTTTTCTACACATAAATTTTATTATTGTGCGCATTCTTTTTTCATATGGGAACGTTTATGCAATGCAATACGCCCACCAAGGCACAACACCAGGATACATGATAACACCAAAATACATAAGAATATAATAAAGTTTGAAAAACAAAAAAATTAAAAATTATTATTATTATTATTATTATTATTATTATTATTATTATTATTGTTATTATTGTTGTTGTTGTTGTTGGTGGTGGTGTTGGTGTGGGTGTTGTTTTTTTCTTTTGTTGTGAACATTTTTTCATTGATATAAGTTCATTTCATTCTTTCCTTCTTCTTCCTGATGTTTCTTTGTTTCTTTGTTTCTTCCTTCCTTTCTATCATTCTTTCTTTCTTTGTGTTTGTTTTAGAGGGGCACTCGAAAATCGTCATAACATGCCCCCCAATGCTGAACAAACGAAAAAGTGTCTATATATACCTGTACGCAGGTATGTATATCCGTACGTATGAATGTATGTTTGCATGCATCTATGTATATATGCGAGTAAGAATTGATGGATGAACATATTTGCGTTTATCCTAATAAAAATTATCATAATCTCGTTTAATACTTATGACATATTGATATTATATATGAGTATCACTTGACACTTATCTTAGCGCCAAATGTGGTCATATGACGACACTTTGACCACATTTTGAATATTCCCACAAAAATTTAATTTCGTTTATTTCTGTTAAAGTTTATGAGTACATAAATAATTTCGGTTAATTTGTTAATCATCACGATTTATAATAATGACAATATTACCCCAACTAATTTTATCTGATGTTCATTATATCTTTAATTATTTTTACAGAAAATATTCATCAAATTAATAATAGTGATTATAATGAATTTTTTATAGCGTACGCTACTTATGTTCCGAGCTTATCAATTCAATTACTTTTAGTACATCAACTTATAATTTTTTTTATTTATAGATTTTCATACATAATGTTTTTCTCCAACCAACTGTATGTAAAAATTAAAATAAAATTATAAGCCATGATTGTTAAATGAATTAAAAATGATTATAATATTGTTTATAATCAATGCAAGAAATAAAAAAGCGTCTTTCAAACTTATATTTCTTGATTTGCGAATGTAATGGCATTCAAATTCTGATCATATTTTCATAGCGAAGTAATATCCAGTTGAGTGAGGTAATCTCTACATTTTCAATTTGGATAGTCAGTGTACCCAACATCGTGATGGTCTTGGCTGTGTGTAGTCCTAATGCTTCACAAATTGTGCGATTCCTATGATTTCCCTAGGATAGGGATTTTATAATTCAATCGAACGCATTGTTATATCCCCAAACTTAGGAACTGTTATATCCCCAAACATAGGAACGTACTCAGAGCGCACACCGAACGTATATGTATATAGAGATACGGTTAGCCGCCATATAATTCAAAACGCGACAACAAGAGATATTTATTTTCTTTTCCAAGTAGAGCCCACTTCAAATGCAATAAATAAAAGCATGAAAAATATATACGCGAGAAAATAAACAACTATTAAATAAATAGCCTGACACATTTATATGATAAATAAGATATGTAATCTAACACAGGAAGACCAACTCGACTTTATAGCTTTTCTAAGAAAAATCACTCCAAATAAATAAATGAAATTGATCCAGGAAAATCATGTATTCCCAAACATATTTTTCCGATGAATTAATGTCAACGATACAAGTAAAACACGTACAGTTAAATTCCAAGAAACTATTGACTAAAACACTACCATTAGTAGATAGGAAAAATAAAACAGGCCTTCACAAATGCCAAAAGAAATATATGTAATAAATTATAGCCATCGTAAAAATAATATCAAGTTTCAAATGAATCCCAACACATGGAAAACTAAAACAAAATAATATTTTTTCCCACCCTTTGGAAATAATTGCATTAGATTAGAACATATAAATAGAGGAAAAAAAGAAAAAGCGTCAGTCTCTCGCATCATAAAATCCACACAAGACATCTCGATGTATATATTCGCATAGACACATAAGAATTAACTTAGACACATAAAAAACTTGTAAAAATCAAAAACCATCTGTAGAAGTCAGTCCAACTAAATAACAAATAATCGAACTATAAGTGAATAAATAAAGAATACATCAGAAATAAAAGTGTAACGTTTATTGTGAAATACCAATTTCTCCTTTGAATTTCCCGGGTAGAACCTACTTATAAAATTGTTTTTATCAACAGTTGAGTGACGTCGCCCAAGACGTAACAGCATCACCATCTATCAAAAAATCCAGCAACTGAATTTCAGCTCTGTTTTGCTGCAATGACGTCATTTTACACACACATGTATGCAAAATCTTCATGGTAACTATTCGTTGGCATATAATGCTCAATTTGATTTTTGTGAATTCATTCATACTCACACATATAACGAAAGATGCGCTACGAAGCGTTTTTTTCAATATCTGCAGTAAATCGTCTTATATAAAGAATTCCTACTTCGAGTGACGTCACGCGGTGGTAAAAAATCTGTAATTTTCCATTTTTTTGCGGTTTTCGCCAAAATCGCTTCGTAGCGCACTTTTTACGGGTCTTTACTTTAATTCTGTAAAAGGATTCTTCATTTAAAGCAAGAAAAAAGGGTGAAAAATTTTAACTACGATTTGGAAATTCCGTCGGTAAGAAAGTTGACTCCAGTTTCGCCTTAAAGCCTTATATCGCTTTGTTTTCTATTTTACTCAACGTAGGAATTCTTCATATAGGACGATATACTGCAGTATTGAGAAAAACACTTCGTAGCGCATCTTTCGTTGTATGCATGAGTATAAATGAATTCATGAAAATCAAATTTAGCATCATATGCTAACGAATAGTTACTATGAAAATTTGCCATACATGTGTGAGTAAAATGACGTCACTGCAGCAAAACAGAGCCGAAATTTAGTTGCTGGATTTGTTGATAGATGGTAATGCGATCGATTGAATTGTAAAATCCCTATCCTAGGGAAATCATGGGAATCGTTCAATTTGTGAACCATTAGAGCTACACACAGTCAAGATCATCACGATGTTGGGTACACTGACTATCCAAATTGAAAATGAAGATTACCTCATTCAACTGGATATTACTTCGCTATGATAATATGATATCGTGAATTAGAATTTGAATGCCATTACATGCGCAAATCAACGAATATAATGTTTGAAAGGCGCTTTTTTATTTCTTGTATTGATTATAAATAATGTTATAATCATTTTTAATTCAAATAACAATCACAGCATATAAATTTTTTTTAATTTTCACATACAGTCGATTGAAGATAAACATTATTATGTATTTGTTTTTTTGTATTTGCTTCGGCAAATCTATGAATAAAATAAATTATTAGTTGATGTACGGAAAGTAATTGAATGGATAAATTCGGAACATAAGTAGCATACGCCATAGAAAATTCATCATAATCACTATTATTCATTTGATAAATATTTTCTGTAAGTTTCAACTTATATACCTCTGGAAAAATTACCTCAATACCCTATAAATGACTCTTGGTTCGAAATTGGATCCAGAGAATCAATAATACGATTATGATTCAGCATAAAACTTGAACTAAGTTACATATTGATCTATGAAAAAGTTTTTGCGGCAATATTCAAAATGTGGTAGAAGTGTCGCCAAATATGACCACATTGGACGCTGAAATGAGTGTCAAGCGATACTTGAAACAATCATTTCATGTACATAATATCAATCTGTCATAATTATCAAACAAGATTATTATGATCATTATTAGAAAACATGCAGACATACATACATACATACATACATACATGCATACATACATTGCAGCACAAAAAAAAGACTGGGAGGAGAAGTTATACCTGTTTTTGTTGACATTGAGAATGATAAAATACACATAACGATTATTTTTCAAGTTTATTACGTGCTACTTCTAGCAACCTAAAATTTTACTCTAGCAGTGGTTTCAAGAATTAGTTTCTATTCATTTTTGTATGAATGAATTTATACATAAATTTCTTTCAAAACACCGTAAATTCGTTTGAATATTATCAGCTTTCCGATCATTTCAATCTAATTTATATCAATATGACAATTGATGAAATATATTGTTGGTATGCCAGAATAATGACGCATCTTTAATGTTATTAAACATGTGAAAAAATTATATAAGTGCCATTATTTCGGCAGACCGACGTTTATATGAGGAAAAATTGTAAAATCAATAGAAAACAAAAAAAAAATTTAATATTCGCCGCGGTTCGTACCCAAACCTAAGACAAATCACTACTAGTATCGAGCGCTCAACTCGAGTAGCGATGAGACTCAGTATAATAATTTATATGTCATACATATATGTAAGTTGTATTTTCGTATACCCAACACCAATTGAATATACCAGGTAAGTCATTTAACTTGAGACAACGTTATAACTTTTTAGGATCACATTATTTTAAAAAAAGTTTCATACAAAAGATGTAGGGATCCAAGGGGGATGTTTGGTGATGACCTTGAAAATGACCTTGACCTTGACCTTCAATTTCAGTAAGAGATTAATCTTGAAAACTGAAACAGGGTCCCCTACTTTTGACACTGGAAATGGAAAGAGCGGGAAATTTTACACAAGATTCAGATCTAATTATAAGTCAAACCATGGTCAATCAAGGTCATTCCATAGAATCACATCATTTTCAAAAAAGTTAATACAAAATTTTGGGATTTCAAGGAACATCATTCGACGAGACCTTAAGTAATGACCGTGATCTTGACCTCAAGGTCATTTGTAGGTCAACTTCAAGAAATCGAATTTCAATAGTTAACTACTTCTTGCACCACCCAGGAACAACGACGTGGACGTGTAGTAGCTTTCTGTTCCCTTTGGGGTGTTAGATTTAGGTGAGTCCCCTCGCCTCTTACCATCGAAAATTTTATTTCAACAAATGCTCAAAATGGTGCCCGTTGACTTCTATACACTTATCAATACGCACTTCAAACGATCTCAGACAACTGCAGAGCACATCAGGATTTATTTCGTTGCGAGCGTTGTTAATCCTTCGAATCATTTTTTCACGAGTAGTTGCCGCTTCATTATAAACTTTACCCTTTAAGTATCCCCATAAACAAAGGTCTGGTGATGAAAAGTCTGGTGATCTGGCAGGCCAATGTACTGGACCTCCTCTTCTGATACAGCGTCCATTAAATTCGCTTTTTTTTGTTTTTTCTATTAAATGTGCTGGACAACCATCGTGTTGAAACCACATATTCTGTCGTACATCGAGAGTTACATTTTCGAGTAAAAGTGGAAATTCGTTTTTCAAAAAATCGCGATATTTAAATTACCTTCAATGAAATACGGACCGACAAGCTTATTACCAACTATTCCACACCAAACGTCGATAAACCCTGGACGCTGACGCTCTACTCGACGTAACCAATGTGGGTTCTCAATACTGTAGTAGAGTATATTATGTTTATTAACCGTACCATGATTCGTAAAACTGGATTCATCAGAAAAAAATACTTTGTTAAAAAAATTAGCATCTTATTGAATTTGTTGATGGGCCCATTGGCAAAAAATTACTCGATTCTGAAAATCATCACCATGCAGTTGTTGATGAAGAGAAATGTGATAAGGATGGTATTCATGACGCCGTATTATCCTGCTTACACTAGATTGTGTGTTTCCGGAATCAAGACTAATTTCTCGAGTACTAACTTGAGGGTTTGCATTTATTGCAGCTAGTACTGCAACTTTATTGTCCGGCCCAGTATCCGAATTTCCACTGTTGCTTTTTTTTTTTGTACACTTCCTTCAGTAACGAATTGGTCAACAACGCGATAAAAAAAGGTCCGTGATCGTACGTTGTCGGGAAAACGTTCCGCATATAGTATGATGGCATTATCAATATTTCTAGCACATTCTCCATAAATAAGGATCATCTCTATTTTTCCTTCTAGAGAAATAGCCGACATTATGGAGAAAAAGTTAAGTTATTGGGTTATTAGGATACACAGGAAAAGAGGATATTATCAGCGCAATGAGAAAGATTACACTGAGAAATGTTATTTACTGGGTCAGCCAAGCTTGGGATTCTGTGTGTTGTACCACTATTCAAAAATCTTGGTTGAAAGTAATTGATTTTGAGGATTATAATGATAGTGAAGATGACAGCGAGGTGGAAGAAAAGATGTTGTTGAATGGGTTACAGCAGATGATTTAGAAGAAGAGATGAGTATTGAAGAAATAACGAATGCTCTTCAGAAAACCGAAAAATCAGATGACGATAATGAAGCGATGGTTGAACAGCCTTCTACTAAAATCTCTCATCAAGAAGGATTTGTTTCTTTGGAAAAACCTTTGAGGTATGTCGAACAACAACCAGAGGCAACCCCAACGGATTCGGTTCTTCTTTAGTACAAGAAATTACAATATGATACAGAAACGCATAGAGACATATTTCACTGTCCTGTAATGTAGTTATTTACATGTTTGAATCGTTAACAAACCGTTTAAAGTTTTGGTGTTCATTTTTTGAATGAATAAAAAATAAATCCGGATCATCCGAGTTTTCAGTTGTCCGCCCCCCCCCCCCCCCCCTGGATAACCGGATAATTAGATCTGAATCTTGTGTAAAATTTCCCATCTTTTCCATTTCTGGTGTCAAAAGTAGGGGATCCTATTTGAGTTTTCAAGGTTGACCTCCCAATGACATCGAAGGTCAAGGTCAAGGTCATTTTCAAGATCATCACCAAATATCCCCCTTGGATCCCTACATCTTTTGTATGAAACTTTTTTCAAAATAATGTGATTCTAAAAAGTTATAACGTTGTCTCAAGTTAAATGACTCACCCGGTATAGTAATAATTGCAGAATCGATGCACATTTACATCATCTTCTTCTCATCTCATCTTTATTCATGTAATTATAAATTCAAAAGTATTATTCATTTATTTTGGTATCATTCGAATGTTCCATATAGGGAATAATTCAGTTGTACATCGGTACGTGTTTCCAGGTATTTATTGAATTTGTATTGAATGATTGTTTGCTCAAGTAGCTCTGCGACTTACTCAAATTCAATATATATAATATATATAAATAAGTTTAATTTTAATTATAATATCAATCAATATTATAATAATAATTGAAACAAATTATTGCAATTTAATATCTATATTTTTTTGTTCAATATTAATGACCTTAATATTTCATTCTAATAATCATTATATATGTTTTTATCGATTCATTCAAAATTGTGAGAAACTAAGAAGACAGCAACTATAGCAACCGCGTTCCGTCCGACAGCTTATTACTTGTCAATAGTTCTCTGCTTATCTAAGTTGGTATGACTTGAAATCTGTTTTACGAAAATTTTATCGATAACAGATTATTTAGCATTACCTGCATACCGACATCTTTAGTTCTTCTCAGCCGAGGGCGATTTCACGTCCAAGGTCAGCTGCAGCTCTAGCTTCGCCTTAAATCGTGCATTTCAGCGATTTGTTGTACGAAATAATTCATTCCGAGTTAAGTGAAATAACTGTGAGCGAGGTAAACTACATTTCGACGAATACGTTATCTATGAACGGAGATATAAGTGATTTCTGAGCGGTACACATCGCGCTCTGACATCGTCTGCGTCCGTGATTATCTAGGGGAAACCGGATGATATGATTTTTTATCAACCATATTTTTTTAAATAAAAATATATATCTTATTGTTATATACCTCGCATGCCATACATATTAGCTATTTATTAAGCAAATTGATATATTCATATTGAGAGACTGTATGGCTAATTCATTTGAACATGAAATCCAGTAACTTTCGTGAGCCAATCCCATGGAAACTAGAGACTAGTGTCTTTGGTCTCCATGGTTTATCAATTATTATACTGATCAATGGTCTTCCAGGATATTCTGATGATCTGAATATAGGAACTAAAAAGTTATTTCTTCATTTAGCATGAATGTTTGAAATGGCAAAAAACACTCGCAAACTCTAAAATACGTTTATACAATAATATAAAAAGTATATCAAGTGTGATAGGATCAATTAATTTGAAAAATCAACATAAAATTCCATTCTGTTATTCTTTTTTAAAAACTGGAATTATTATTAATTATAATATGATTATTGACAATTACGCGACTATGTGCACATCAAAACATCTTAATTTTTACATTACAAGACCAGCTTATTCTCGTATACTATTTACAAGTCAATACATTTAATCAAATATCATATTACAATGTAGATTGATTTATTTGCGTTATTTGGAGTAAACCATTTTTAATGTGTACGAAAAAAATTATTCAATTCATTCATCGCCGTCATTATAATTGTATTTATTATCATCATCATTCCCATTTAATCCATACGAAACAATATTTATTCAACCAAATATCATTTTTTTGTTTCTCTTTTGTTTCCATTCAATTATTTTGATCTGTACAATATATAGGTTTTTAAAACTCTTATCACCGATACTAATATTTACACTTTCATGTATGTAGTGTGATTAGTGAAGTTTCTATCTATTTTTCATTCGAGGATGATTTTTTGAAGTGAAACTTCTTTAAAGACGGTAGAAATTCAGAACATACGTATAATATTTTTCAATATGAAATGTTAACTAAGGAAAAAGGCCTTCGGCAGGCCTTATGGTCTCATTTCCTTCACTTATGATGCATTTATTTTTTTCTCCGCTTAGCGTTGAATTTCGAATTTCTCGCCTGTCATAGAACTCAAACCTCATGCTTCGTATTGCATATGTTTTGAATCTGATCATTCAATATCGAAGAAGTTTCACTTTAATCGCGTGCTATAAGGGTGAGGCACACTCCAATTTTTTTTTGTCAACGTACAGTAACAATAGTCCCATGATTATATGGACGAGCAGAAAAAAAAACGGAACAAAAATATATGAAAGTTAAAAAAAGTAGTAGAATACAACAAAATGAAAATGGAAAGATCTTTATATGCAAAGTAGAAAGCAACTTGCACTCCCGTTCCATTTTTCTCAATGATATATAAATTTTATGCACAAATTGTTTTGTCCTTGTTGTGTCGCTACGTGAATGAATATTGTCTTTTTAATTGATGGGCGATAGGGAGGACTGCTTCCAATTACATTACGTGGAAACCTTCACTTAATTCACAAACATCAAACATATTCGCTAACCACATATCATGATTATTATTTTCTGTTTCAATAAATCAATCAATTTTTTCAACACATTTATATTCACATTACTTTATTACGCCATTTAGTATCTATGAAACTAAAAAAATAAGTTTAATGGAAGATATGCTATGTAATTTGCTGCGTTATTCCGTCGCTCCATTATTTTCATTCATTATTTACTTATATATTCATTTTTTTTCATTCTTGCTTTACTATATTTATTTAAAGGTGGCATTTCGATAACGTATAACACGTGTTCAACAAACAAGTGTGAGATTGAAATGTGAGTATATTTCGGAAGATGAGAGATCGTCACGCCTGCACTGCCGTCATAAGAAAAGAAAAATACAAAAAAATAAAGAAATGTAACATTATTGTGAATGATGCCCCCCCCCCCTTCCCCTTCCCGTTCTTTTTCGTTCTATGAATATGTAAATTGAGAGTTAAAAAGATTAGTAGGAATAAAAAATAAGTAATGATATTGTCAAATATTTTTTTCTTTTTTTCTTTCCCGATGACTCGTACGAAAAAATTAATGTAAATAATGTTGTTTTAATTTTTATGTTTTCTGAATATTATACAATATTTGATAGATCATGGCACGATCATCATTTACGTTTAGCCGTGAGTATTTTTTTTGGATAAAATACGAGCCTAATAGAAAAAAAAAAAGGAATTAATAATCGTTTTGGAAAAATAACTTCGTGCGTTCGCTTATGCGAGAATCAAATATAAATAAATAAATTTGCCAATTGTATAAAAAATAATTTAAAAAAAATTCTTCAACAAAAAATAAGGACATGATATATGTAAATATTAATTTACTATATATATATATGTCTGTGTGTGTGTGTGTGTGTGTTAGAAATGGACCTATATAATAAATCGAAATGTGAGTGAGGAGAAAAAATACCGGTTGAAAATGACTTAATATTAATAAATCGAATGAAAACTTTCAAGTTTTACTTTTTTTCGAGCTCAATTTATATTAATTATATGTGGATTCTGCTCCAAGTATTATTTTCAGTTTTTTGTAAATGTCATTGATCATTTTTGTTCATTCAACTGGTGTTTCATTTCTAGCGTATTTACTCAACATCATTAAATATGTATACATATATATTTAAATACTCTCACAATGTTCAATTAGTATAATTACTATGAGTATAACTATGCCGTTTGTTTTTATTTAAAAATTTTGCACTTAAAAGGTAAAAAATCACGATAGCGTTAGTTAATTTTTTTCAATGAAGTGGTTCATTTTCATCGTTATTGTACAAAGGTAAAATTTCATAATTTATCAAATTTGACTCTAATCTAATCGATCATGAGCAGATTTAATTGAATACTTCAATTAATTAATTATATATATATAATATATGATAATTAATTAATTAATTTCTTCTTTATTCTAACATATTGCATACAAGTTTTTTGGATGCACGTTATTCTTGACCTCGCCCATTCTCATTTCACATACAATACGTGTTAACATTGGTCAAATAGGAAACGTATTGATGAATGAGATAAGTCAATTTCGAAATGAACAAATAGGAATTTAGATGAAATTTTTATGTCGATTTGATACATTGTTTTTGTTTTTTTACCTGGCATGCAAGACAAGATTAAAAAGCAGCCCATCATAAATATTTGCAAAAATGGACTACAAAATAATTACACGTATATTCACAAGAAAAAAAAAATTACAATAAAAAAAATATTTCAGTGAAAATTAAAAAATTGTAAATTGAATGATTTAAATAGCAGTACATAATGAAATGCCGGCACATTTTCTGATTGACCAAGTTTAGATATAAATTGGCAATATTCTTATTTTTATATATATAATCCATTAGCGATGGACCACTTTAGTATAATCGATTGGATCGTTATCATTATTACTCTATTGCCAATTTTATTATTCCAAAGAAATGCACACGTAAAATTTGTTATCATTAATTTTTTCTTTTGTTTTTGGCCACTTTGTGACATTTCACTTCACCCTCAGATCATTTACATATGCAATTCGAATTTTCATTGGATGAGTTAAGGGGATCACGTGGCGTAATTCACTTTTAAACATGTGGGTATGTGTATATTAACTGATTATTTCAGCGTTTTTGAATGAATGCTTGATACTGGAAATCATTATATTTCGTACGCACATTTGTGTATGTTATTATTATACTAATATATACATATATATATATAACGATTTCACATGATGTATGTAATAGTATTTAATAATGCAAACCTAATAAAGAGCCTTCAATTACTGTATTTATACAATTATCATTAATTATCACCTAACTTGGCATCCTTGCGGTAGTGGTGCAGTCGGGCAATTCGGTGACGTATGACTGGCCGCGGTGGCCTGACTGAGAATATTTATATCCTCTTCGTTGGAAGGCTTTTTCACATCACTGCTTTCCTGATCAGTATGATGAGACAAGATCTGAACTTGTTCGGCTGTTTCTGTTGATTTTACATCATTAAAATTTTTAGTTGAATCATCGGATTTTTTATTGTTTACACTGTCAGTGATGCTAATCGCTGGTGCTTTAAGTTCATAGCCTTCATGGCATCTAGTAAGTTTCAATCTGATTGGCGTTACTTTCACCGATCGTATATTACTAAGTGATTGATTTGCAATTGTATTTTGATCTACAAGTTGTTTATCATTGGAATCGGCACAAATAGATGGATCTATTGAATTCTCTTTGATATTAGCATCAATATCAGAAGGACCAACTCTATTTTCAACCAGTTGACTTGTTCGTTCATTTATAACACTTAGGGATGTATCATTGGACGCGTCATTATTCGATGCATTGCCTTTACTAAGTCTTATGATAAGCTTCGTTGTTGAAGCGCCACCACCATCCAGTATTTCTACACGTCCCTCTTTACCTTTCTGTTTCTTTCGACGTTTTCCATTTCTATCTTTTTTGCTCTTTTCTTGCGTGACAACATCATCATTATCAAAATCAGCCAATATCATTTTTCGAAATTTCATACTCTCACGTTTGAGCTCTTCTATACTTGGCTTATTCTGCATATTGCTGAGACGTTTTTTTGGTGGTTTTACTCGTGATCGATCTTCTTGCACATTGATTACGTCTTGTGACATTATACCACTACTTCCAATTTTAATTTTGAGTTTAGGTGGTGCGCAGTTTGTCATAACAGATGGTAAAGTTGCCAGCGCTAATGATGGTGGTGCTAGTGGTGACGGCTGAGCTGTAAGCGGTGGTGCCGCAGTTGTTTTTGGTTGTCTACCTCGTCTTCTATCAACATGAGTACCACCCACAACCATTCTTCGTCTGTCAGAAACAATACCCTCTTCTTGTTCACCAATATCAGTAAATCTACATGCACTACTACCTCTTTCTTTTCTTCGTTTCTTTTCCATATTAGCCATATCCACTACAGCTTTGTAATCCTCTCTTGTTGGTATACTTGTCATTGATGCGACAGCCTTTGGAATTGTTATTGCAGTTCTATTAATTGGAGGATGATTTATTGGTGCTGATATAACATGGCCCATAATTGTCGGATCGTCCATATTCATATCTTGTGAACAATATTGTCTCAATAGTTCTTTTTTCCGCATTCGCCTAAGATTTGAAGTTCCTGACGCAACTGAGGTACTGGTAGCACTCGACGGTGTAATAGCAATTATTGGGGCTTGCTGTGCGAGTGGTGGTCCAGATGACGCTGGTACGTAATTTGCATCCAAAAATGGTCCCTTTATTTTCACCTTTAATTGATTCCTTGAATCACTCAAAGATATTTTTGCAGTATCACTTGCACCTAATGCACTTGACGTAATATCAATATTTGGATCATTTGCATTTATTCTGGAATTTAATATATCAGGTGCTGATTCTAGTGCAGAATGTAAAACATCACTAAGGTCATCAATGTCCGGTAATGTGGGATCAGTTGAAACATTGGAAAATGTACCGAGAATATGATTGGCATAAGTTTGAGCGTTAAGTGAAGATGATGTTTGTCCTTCTACAGTTGAATTGTATGTTCTCATATCAACTGGGCCAGGAATAAGAGGCAATACAGTATCAGAGAAAGTTTGTCCAGTATTTGTTCTGGATTCAGACATTAAATTTTTCATTTCAATGTGTACCGATGATAAAGTGGAAGGAGATGCGACAAGTCTTTTTTCATCAGATTTTGTTTTGTGCAATAGTGGACTAGAGATCGATTGGTGTATACCTTCTTTCGATAAACTTATATCTTTCTTTTCATTAACGTCAGTGGACTTTTTACGTTCTCGCATTGTTTTTAAATCGGCAATATTTGTTTCATTTGTAAAATCTTCATCAGAATCAAAGTCATAAACAGTGCCAAGAAATTTATTTTGTATAGAATCATCACAATGGATTATATTGTTTAAATTAGAAATCGCTGCGAGAACAGTATTTTGACTATTTCTTCCTCTACCTCGGCCCCTGCCTCGTCCTCGGCCTCGATAATTTTGTTGAGAGCTCTTGTTACCACGGCCTCTGGCTTTAGATGTAGTTAATGGTTTCAAAACTTCTTGTCTTGGCGATTTACCAGGTGATTTGCCGTGGAGTGATGTAACTCGTGCTGATGTTCTCGTCGGTTTAGATGGACTTTTTCTGCCAGATTGATTGATTGCAGTTTTGTGATCAGGTGCTATTGCTTCATGTGCATTCTCTATTATTACCTGAGTAGTTCGGTGTTGAATAGTTTCAGTTGTATTATTCATGGTGCACGCTAAGGGGATAATCGAAGAATCGATTTGAGTCAGCTGTGTAACAGTAGCTGCTGTAACCGCAGGAATAATTTCAGTTGTTTGAGTGTCTGACTGATTCAATGTAGAAGCAATTATAGATGTGGGCGGATGCACCGGTGGGGATGTAGAAACTTTAGTTGGCGATACCATAGCAGCGGTAAGTGCCATATTATGTGAAGATGATGTAAAAGCTGCTGTACAAGGTGAACTTTGCATACTGAGCGATGGATCTTCGAGAGGTTTTGAAGCGTGTGGTAAGAGGCTGGTATTTTGAGGAGTGGAAAATGGAGGACCAAATACAGGCGGAAACATGGCTGTACCTGGCGAAGGATATGGTAATGAGGCAGTACAAGATTGTGGTGGGAATAATGAGACTGCAGGTCCAGCATAGATATTTGACTCGGTATAGGAATGATACGGAAGTCCAGTTGGCGAGACAGTTGTCGCTATTTCCAACGTGCCAGGCGTGGTAAAAGGAATCGGCACTAAGTTTTTATAAGAATGCTCTTCAGTAGATGATGCCGATGTATTGGATGAGCACGTTGATCGTCTGGACGGAAGCACTTGGCTCTCAGCCCACCTTGTATCTTGGCGTGTATTATTTATGTCATTATATGGCGAGGTACTTGGAGGATAATCCTGTCTTAAATCGGAAGTGATAATATGTTCTTTATCTATAGTTTGATCCCTGCTCACTTCGTTAATTTGCTCATCCTCAGTATTAGGAAGTCCCATAAGGTGACGATTAACCATTTCTATGGCGCTGATATCTTCAGCAATGGGGCCGATGTTACCGACGCACAATGTTTGTTGCTGACGATGGTGTTCCATGACGGGCATAGATTGTATTGATCTAGGAACAATATGTGAATCTAATTGAGCTCTTACCATGGCATGTTGCTGTATCAATTGATATTGATCTTGCATAGTTTGTAAATTAATTTGGGAATGAATTGATGTGTCAATATTATTTTCTGGCATTACCGTTGTCGATACATCATTGGAATATTGATGTGATGGGTGATAACGATGATTTTGATTTTGTATTAATTGATTAAAATGTACATCGCTCGACGCCAAGTTTTCTATGCTAGGCGGTACCCACCGTTCATCTGCTTCAGCTCGATCTAATTTTGCACGTTCGGCTATTGCAACTTTAGTACCCGACAAGTCTTCATTGGGATATTGTATTTCATAAGCATCATGTGGGTCGGGAGCACTATTATTGGAATAGCACGTTTGCTTCTTATCATCCATTGAATTAGTTTTACAATCATCTTTTGTGATTTGAATAGTTTCTACTGTGCTGTTATTTATTTCGCTTGTAGTATTGGATAGGGAAGATGATGAAAGAATTTCCGCCATTTTAATATTTTTATTTGTAACTTGAACAGATTTATCTGATGGAGATTCTTCTTTCTTTATGGTATCTTGATGTGTGGTGGTAGCAACATGGGGTTCAGTATCAAATTGGCTGGTATTTGATTTTTTCGTGAGTCCCAAACGCAGTTTCTCTACGAGATGAAGAGTTTCTCTGGCACTGTCTTCTTTCGAATCTTCTTTGAACCATAATTCATTGTTGAACGAAAAGGTCAATGGTGCCTGACGTTCCTCTGGATCTCGCGGGATGCTAAATCCATCGTCATTCACCATATCATCGGTCAATATATCATGATCGAAATCAAATAATTCGGATACACTAGGATGATCTTTGCTTGGGCCATGTTGGGGTGAAAATATTGAACGATTCATAGATCTTCTTCTCTTGTGCAGTTCTCTATCATGCCCTTGATGTTGATCAGTCACAGTCTTTTCAGACGTTGCCGGTGGTTTTTGGAATTCATTATTTACTATTTCATTTTCCATAACGGTAGATGACATATCACGTACAGTCCTTACAGATACCGGACAAGATGATGACGGTGATGTAGATATTGTTGTGGAAACTTTGTGACCTTGCTTTTTCTTATTAGCATCATCAATTGATTGGATTGGATTGTTATTTTCTATTAAATTCTGTGAACGATCAGGTCTCATCAGAAGTTCTGCATGTGACGAAGCCTCTTCGTATGCATGATTTTTCTTGAGAAGCCCGTCCATGGTTTCGTCTTTTTCTTTTTGAATGTTTTCAGATCCTGTTTCTTTCTCTGACTTAGCTTCCACTCCTTTAGCTTTGAAAATTTTATCGAGATGCTCACGTTTTTCAAGAAATTTATCGAGGTCTTTTGACGATTTTTTCGGACTGTCACGTTCAGCCCTGCGTTGTTCCATTTCTTCTTCCAAAAGTAATAAATGAATAGGACTTTTATTAGCGCTACTCTTTTTCCCACTTTCAATCTCATCCACGATGGAGCATTCAATCGAAGATTGCTTAGTTACATTTTCGGTTACTGACTGATGAACACTATTTTTATTTTCATTCTTATTAATATTTTGAGTCTCCTCAATGACTTCACTTACATTGTCTATGTGTGGATGTGAAACATTTCTAACTTCTTTCACTTGCTTACGTTCATTTACTTGTTTTTCATTATTCTTCACCGAAACGAAATTTCTACTATTCTCATCTTTCTTCTGTACTGCTCGGACTGATTTTCGTTTCCGTGCTTCAGAAGGTTGTTGAACGGCAGATTGATTAACAGATTCTTGGTCTGGTTTTGTATTAACATTAGATTGTTGGTTTTCTTGATGTTGTTGTTGGAGAGTTTTCGATTCATGTTGTCGTAATCGAGATTGAGATTTGATAGATCGGCTTTTCTTTGCAAACTTGGGCCTAGCGATATTTTTCCTTCCATCATTATCTCCCGACCCACAGAGTAAACTTTGCTGCTGTGGTTGTTGATGTTTATGTTGAATTGATTTTGCGTTTGATGCTGCTGTCTCTGATAATATTCTCGACTCTGCTTTTCTGGTAGATGAAAAAGAGCATGATGAAGATAATGAAGATGATGAGGATGATGATGATGAAGAGGATGACGACGATGAAGAGGATGATGATGATGATGATGATGATGATGATGATGATGATGATGATGATGATGATGATGATGATGATGATGACGATGACGATGACGATGACGATGACGATGACGATGACGATGACGATGACGATGACGATGATGATGATGATGATGATGATGATGATGATGATGATGATGATGATGATGATGATGATGATGAAGATGATAATTGTCTTTTATGAGCGGGATCTTTAAGTTCTGAACTCGCCGATCGAGTTGATTCTTTTCTTTCAGCAGGCGGCGGTGGAAACTCACGTCCATGCCGCCCGTCAGAAGTTTTAAGCTTCTTATCAGACAGCTTGGTGATGAGTCTACGCCCGACCGCTTTCAATTTGTTCTGTCCGCTCTCAGGTATACGTTTATTGGATATCTTTGTTGTTTTCTTTGAAATAGATAGACGTTTATTTAATATTTCTTCGAATCCATTATTACTTGTATCGCTTTCTAAACAACTCGTTGATGACAATACATCTTTTCTCTTCGGTAAACTCGCGACAGTACTGGTTTTAACGGTATCTGAATCACTTGTTGAATCCGAAAAACTGCTACTGCTATTCGTAGTACTTGAATCACTATTGGCTCTAGATGATACTTTACCACTCTTTGGTGACTTTTTCTTAATAGCGGTTGCGGTGGAAGTGGCCTTTGTAGATATCGCCGTCGTTGCCGTTGATATTATCATAGCTGGGGTCGATATCACTGCTGTCGCCATTGTCGTTGTCGCTGTCACTATTGCTACGGCTTCTTCCTTTTTTGATTCTTTTTTCAATTTATTTTCTACAAGTTCTTTACTACTCTTAAGTTCTTTATTTAGAATTAGATTCTCAGATTCAATCGTACTTACAGCCAGTGTTGATTTCGTACCAAGGCCACTTTTAATATGTTCTGCTGCTTTCTTAGCTGCTTGTCTTTGAGGTACGTAAGCCAGAATCTCCGTACCATCACCGAATTCTTTATCAAAATCATATATGTCATTATTTTTTGAGTCTTTAGAAGATCGACCATCTTTTTGTTTTTTATTAGGCAGTTTCTCTCGATGTTTTACCGCTTTTATTTCTTCTATAGGTGGTGACTTTATGGATTCTGATTGTTCAGTATCTTTCTTACTTTGAGATCGCTGCATAATTTCAGACGCTTTTTTCGCCGCTTGTCGTTGAGGAACAATTAATGTTGATGGAATATAATCTTTTTCCTTTTTCTTGGTTTTCAAATTTTCCTTATTATTGGTTTCAATCATATTTGTAGTGGGCCCACTATCTTGAAAATCTTTAATTAAATTTTTGGATGAACTATTTTTCGAATTATCAGCTGCTGAAAATTCTTTGACAGCGGCTTTACTAATAAATGGTGCTGATACAGATGTGCGTTGCTCTTGTGAATCAGAATCGGTATCGGAATAAATAGCTGCTGCTGCTGAAGGATCTAGCCGCGAACTTGTATTGGTATTTAGAGGAAATAGTTCATCACTGTCACTTCCTGAGGCACTTCCTAATTCCCGTTCCATATGCTTCAATGTACGAGATCTGGTAATTGCATCATCACGTTTATCGCTTTCGCTGTTACATGACTGGCGTGGTGATCGATCAGGTGCACTTGTTTTTCTTGCTTTTCTCCGGGAAGCTGTCTTCAATGATTTCCTTGAGTGTGATATTTTTTGTTCTTCCTCTGTTGTACTCGATGATTCACTTTCAATTTTTACTCTTGATTTGTGATGAGAACTTGAGCTGCTTTTACCTGGTGATTTTGAAATCGTTGGTTTCGCTGTATCGGTTTCACTACTACTCAATGACGATAAATCACTGCTATAAAAGCCTTTTCTTTGAACAGTTCCATTAAAGTACAGCTTTTTATTGGACGCACCATTAAATTCAGGCTGGGATTTTTGCTTTTTCTCATCAGTGGTGTTTGGCATCTCGCTAATTGTTGGTGATTTAATACCGGCAATGCGTGCAACAATCGTATCAAAATCACGAGTATGATCTTCGGCATCAGGATGAGAATACAAACGGTCATAGATCGACGGTCCGTGATTGGCCTCTGCCACTGCCACTGCTGTATTAGGCGATAACGTTGGGCCAGATAAAACAAGTGCTTGCTTGTGAAACGTTTGTTCACGAAGCCTCAAGAATGATCTACATAATTTTTCACGTCTGCCCACCATATAACAGAGATTTCTCACGCGCTCCAAGTCCTGCCGTAATTGAACAAATGTTCGCATCTTTTCTAAATCAGCTGCCTGACCTTGAGCACGCGCTCCAGCACCAGATAATTCACCACAACGTGGTGCTAAAAGCGGTTTATTGTGTCCAGCTCGTCTCTTTAATTTCCAGTAATTATAAATGTATATAATCCCATCGGAATCAACGTCTAACTTTTGCGAAATAATATCTTTCAAATTAACATGCTTATCAAATTCTGCTTCAATTTCTTGTAATTTAGCTGCACGCGCTTGATTTTTTTCTTCTGACGTCATATCCTTACGCTTACGTTTTCGTGATTCGCCATCATCCGAGTCCGAGCAAGTTTTTACAAGATCACCACTACCACTACCACTATTACTACCACCACCACCAACATTCACACGAGCATTAGCACTTGCAGCTATAATACCACCAGTACTGCCACCGCAAATGTTGTTACCATTATTACCACCACCCCCAGAACCATTACTACTATTAGTCGTCCCTATTCCACCACTTCCTACACCAACTTTGTCTTTTGTATTTGTTCTACTGTGTTTTTGACAATATGATCTTAATTTAACACCATCATCTGCCATTTCGTCCTCAATAATAGCCTTCATTTCAAGACCATATTTGAATGCACATGTCACATGATACGCTGTTTTACACGTTTTTATACTACACTGAATGCAAGCACCGACACGCTCCCGGCATAATACGCATATCAATGCCCATCGACTTGGTGGAATACTGGATATTTTTGTGATCGGCTCCATTCTCTCAACACAACCGATGCTTACCTCTGGTATCCAAAGTGCACACGAAACATGCGCCCACTTTTGACCGCTGCGTGTACATTTCATTGCTCCACCTTTATTCGGACACAAAACACAATCCGGTCGTTGACTTAGAGAACATGTTCGACACAGCCATGAGCCATCGGGTATTGTAGTAATTCCATAACAGGCTTGATGAACGCATATATTACAACAATCACAGAATACCATTTCATTACCTTCCTCTGAATCTGGTGATCTGCACACATCACAAATAACATTTTCATCATATTCAATACCGAGGCCCTCTTCATTTTTCACTATTGTCTGTATTCTTTCCCAACATCGAACTTCCAATTCTTCTATCACACGTTCTAGCTGTGATTCAGATATTATAGGTTGGCCAGCCTAAATAATCGAGTTCATATTAATATGTATGCATATTAGATCGATATTTGAACGAAATTAAAATTATTATATTTATTAAATTCAACTATTTTTTTTTTCTTTTTTTCGTTACCTGCATCCGTTCTCCATTCAACACATCAAGCCATGCAGTATCAGTGTCATCGAGATCATAAGCGCAAGCTTTCTCCGCTCTTGCGGGAGCTGTACTCAAGTGATGTTCCTCAGCATTGAAGTGATCATCACGAGATATTCTCATGAACTTTTTCGGCCTGGAATAATAACAATAGTAATGAAAACAATACTAACAACATTAACGAGAACCAATCAAATAATAAAAATAATGACGATATCTTAAACAGAAAAAATGCGAGTAATTTATGTTGAAAATAATATTATTTAAGCTTACAACTTGAATTCCCCATAAATTTTGTTGACGTTCGTATTTGATGGCTGTGTGATAGTAACCGTGGGTTCAGGAAGGGAATCCGGATTAACTGGTACTTGAACCCCACGTTCCCATTCTTGTTTCCATTGATCAGTTATTACCCAATATTCATTTGAACTAAGTGGCTCACTGTCCGGTAATTTCATAGCGCTTATCAAATCTTTACGAAATAATTCTGCCGGTGCTTCAGCAGCTGAACGATTGTATATACTTGATATTTTGATGTCACTAAGTGGACGAGGGGTCCAAGAGACCCCACCACCACCTTGACTTGAGGTCGCCATCGTTTCTTCCTCCTCGGAGGGCCCCAAGATCGACGTCGAAGTCGATAAACCCGTGGCTGATGGGCCCAATCTGCATTTTCGTCTTTTAATTGCACCTGGGCACGAAGCCAAGTCATTGTCGTTTTTGTTGATTCGCTTGCCTCGTTGTGCCATCACTATTACATCAAGTTATCTAAAGGGTATATGTAGGCACATGTAGGTAAACCCTATTTGTACCCTAAAACAAAAATTGTTCTATATAATTAATTGATCGAAATTTCACACGAATAACGATCAATGCTTCTTGTTTAGCCATTATAAATATTATACTTACTACATAGCTATCCCTACAGTTCTTTATTTCAATGATGAATTTGGCTCAGAACTGGAACATGGTAATAATAATATTGTTTACTTATGGAGCATTCTATTGAGGTATAATATATATGTATGATCACTCAAAAGCCAATTGCTGAATCAAGTCACCGATATTCGATTACAATATTTCATGATCCATAAACTTAGTTTTTCTTCGCACATAGACACTTCTTACAACGAATGAAAAAAATAAACTATGATAATTATAATATTTTAAAGTCACGCACACATATTTAAATGATTTTTTTTTTCTCACCATTATCATCACACTTGACATATCAGTTGGTCAGTGATATATACACACATATCCATGGTCTTCAATTATGATAGCATGATTATCTTGCTGAATGCAGAATTCTAAAAAAATATAATCACCATTGATTGATTGTCATTAAATAGCAACATCTGTGTCGAAAACCGTCGAAGCGGTGGTACGCCGTCCTCTCGTGTGGTAATAAAATTATGATTCTGGACGAAGGCGATTAACCACTGTGGCGGCCTCAGCTATGTATGAGAGAAGAGAGGTTATAAAAAATAAACTCGATCATGTAAAAGTCAATTGAATGAGTAATGGAATGGGGATGGGAATTGAGATTCAATTGTTACAAGAACAATATGCTGCTGGAATAACCCGGTAATAAAGTAAAGATGCGACAAAAATCACAGGAGGTTGCTACCATCCTAATAGAGATCATGTAAACATTGTCTTGTCGTTAATTCGAGAGCTTGAGGCGGGATGGCCATGTAAAATATTTCACTCACTGCGCGCCGCGATGGACATGGATGAACCGGGAAACTTGAATCTGCATTGTGCACGCGAATTTCACGATAAAATGATGGTATGTCGTTAGTACACACAAAATGCCTCACGGCTCCATTACGCTGCTCTCCTGCTGCTGCTGCTGCTGCCCAACAACATTGACAATACAGATGGCAGCATCATCGCGAACACAGTACATTGCGGTTCCTCACCACTCACACGACTCGACCAACGACATTAAATATCTTATTATTGATCTATTAGCCAAATATATTTTCGTGCGCACTTGTACACGGGTTTATGTGCTGTAAGTGAAATAGTTATGAAAATATTTTTTTATTCTCGTAATGATCTTAAACATTTGTATATAAATAATTTATTATGTATTTGTAACATCAATAAATACACGTGTATGCACGTGTATATATATATACATATTAGAAGCACGTAATGAGAAAGTAGGAGAGTAAAGAGGGAAAACTCGTACGATAATATACAAGTGCAAATTATATATTCAATTGAGATTATACAGGATAAAAGCAAAAATAAGCGAAAATGGTCGTTGGAAGTCATCATCAAAAATATTTTGAAACCTCGCAGTCGAGAAGATGAAATCAATTTTTCGTAATACATCATCATAGTATAATATAATGATTACTGTATTGACTTTTTTTCACTGTATCTGCATATATGTTTGATTAATATATCAATGCAATTATGTTAATAATTCAATTTTTTGTTTTTGTTTACATTCATTTATAATAAGAGTTAATGTGTGAGTGTGAAAGCTGAAGATTTTTTTTGGTATAACGATATAGTATACTCATAAAATAAGTAGCAATAGTGGCGACAGCATGCGAGTATTAAGACAACCGATTTATGATTCTGCGCATCAAATCGATAACATTTCTATATTTGCTTATTGTATATTCATACATATTTACTCAATGTGCATACAACCAGTGAATATGTAGGTGCAGCAATCTTAACTGAATATATATTAACGTATAATTTGAGTGGGTGGGAGCATGGCTACTTCAACCTTCACTATCAATTGTCAAGCGGAATTTCATTCCCGCCTAAGACGCCAGCGTCAAGGAAGAAGTCAACGCCGCTCGCACGCATGAACACGCGCACACAGTGACCTTCATACTCCGACGCGAAAATACCATCATCTGAAAGGAACTAAAAAAGTCGGTATACAGAGAGCGTTCGAAAATGAGTTATCGATAAAATTGTAAAACAGATTCAAGGAGTACCAACTTTGTTGGAGCTAAAAATTACTAGACTAGTAGATGCCATTGTCCGGAACGCGGCAACTGGAGCCGTTATTTTTAGATTATTTATATTTTAAATGAACCAATAGGAAATCATAAAGTGAAGAACTTTTAGGTAACATATTCATACGAATGTTATGAGAATAGAATATAAGTGTTCGAAACTTTCTTTCATATTTCAATACATCAAATTGAAATAACATCAATAAAATATAGGTTTGGATTATATGTTAAAGAGAAATTCATGTATGTATGTAAAGCCATTAAATTCATTTGGAATGGAATTGTTTTTCAATAATAAATAATGGAAGATTTTATATTATTATGCATTCTTTTGAATCTTTTAGTTCAGAAATTATTGTTTTGGAATGATAAGATGTCTATTCATGAAATAATTTCCAATACTTGAAAAACCGATATATTGTTATATTTGCATGAAAAAATGACTAATATTCGTGTTAGGATTGCAATTCCATTTTGTAGATTCAAGTTCAAATCTGGTCATTGTTACAATTTTTTTCTTTTGTTTACTTCATGATTTTATATAGCAATATAAGCTATCAAAAAATATAAAATATGATTGTACACAATCATAATGATGAAATTTTTTATTGAATTATTTTTTCATCTATGTGAATAATAGTAAATGTACCCCTTTTTTTGAATAAAATTTATTTTAAAATTAAATAAAAAACAATATGAACCAAGTGCTTAATTTCAGTATCAAGCTGTAGCTTCTTTGGATTCGAATCTCGATGAATACAAAATAATAATTATAAAATCATTAAAAAAAAATATTTTGTCAGTGACTCAGAATAATGACAGACACATTTCATATAACTTTTTCGTGCGATTGATGATATTAAAGATGCGTCATTATTCTGGTATACTCACAATCTACTTATTACTTTATTTTATATCAAATTAAATTGTAACGGTCGGAAATTTACTATAATGTTGAATGTATACGAATCAGATTCATTCAGTTTATTACTATACTAGCTGATACCCGTCCGCTTCGCTGGACGTAAGTTGAAATTAAATCATGAACTATTGTTTTCATATTGGTAGACAAATTTCGAGTATATAAGTATGACAGTTCATCAGTTATCGTGATTAGGGAATGATTAGGAAATGAGTCTGTGAGTAGGAGAATCTGTCGTTACACAGATTTCCATATCATCCATAAATTACTATGTCATGGGATGCGTTTCCATTATTTCACATATCGGGTCCCCAGTAGACCTAAACCTTGAATGACTCACGAAAAAAAAATTACAAACACATTCAATTTAATACAATAAACCACAGAAAATATCCAATATTCATAAAAATGAATTGAATATTATGATTATATACTAATAATTTCTTCATAAACAACATTATTTGTTCGTTTTTCTGGTTGAAGAATGACCAGAGCGTCGGGTAAACTTACTCTTGAGCATGCCACATAATATTGACCATGGGTCAACAGTCACTTTTCAAATCCATTCCGGCCGCTCTCAAACTCTGTCTCCGGGTTCTATTGATAGTCATCACAATGCAAACTCTGGCCGGAAATTGTAAATGATAGTCTGATGGAATCAACGGTATTGTCGGAATTAATACATTTCCTCCAATATATTTTCCGGTAGAAATTGTAGCTTCAATTGCGTATTTCTGCGAAGATTCGACTTGGAGTCTGGTATCATTACACAATTTAGAAGGGTTCAAATTTCGGAACAACATGATGTATGTACCAATCTTGAGGGAAAGAATGTGAGATGATATACCTGGTGGGTTAAGTATATGCAGAAACTCTACAGGATAGTGAACAGTATCCTCTACTACTATAACTGTATCTACAGATTCATATTTCATATGCTTATTTGACAGCTTCTCGAGCAAAAAAGAATTGATGATATTAGCTGAGTCATGTGTTGGAGTGAGAATAGCTCTGTCTCTTATCCATGACATACTCTCTATTCCATCATGCTGAGGTTAGGATATATTCTATCAGTCGCAGTGACCAAATCGCTTACAATATCACAAAGGCTATTCGGAATATTATCCTCCCTTCTTCTTCTAGGATATCCTCGTTACCTATATCAATTAATAATTCAGAAAATTCCTTCGCTCTTGAGTCATTCTGAAGATACATTCGCATGTTGACTTCCAAAGATAGAACTTTTACATGAGGCTATGTAATAGATGATTTCAAACACGCTTTAATTTCATCTGCACGCATTCCTCGCGGCACAACAAGCAAAGTTTGTCTGAAGTCGTTAACTAAAAGAACAGTCATTCCACCAATAAGTCGATTACAACCTCTAATATCTTGAAGAGTCCTAATCGATGCCTCAATACCTTTCTTGTGAGCCATAGTACACTCATCCCACACGATAATTTTTGCTTCCTGAAGCACATGTGCCATACGACTTTGCTTGGAGATGTTCCAAATTGCATTTTCCGAATGATTTGAATCAAGAGACAGTTTAAAAGCCGAGTGAGCCGTCTTTCCACCTTCAATCAAATTAGCTGCAATACCTGATGAAGCAACAGCAATAGCGATATTTTTTTCACTTCTAATTCTAGCAAGAAGCAAATTGATCAAAAATGTTTTTCCAGTGCCGCCAGGAGCATCGAGAAAGAACAACTGTCCGGAATTAGAAAAAACACTGTTCAAGATTTCATCATATGCTTTTTTTTGTTCTCGATTCAATTTTGAAATATCTGCAGCCACTACTTTGGTTAATTGAGCTACATCGTAAGCTAATTCACTTAGGTACTGACGGTTATTGATTATAGAACTTTGCTCTCTTGATGAATCCGGGAGTCCAAGTTGTAACAATTTTTTACCTGACACTGATATAACAATATCTTCAAGAAGAATAAGACATTGATTATGAATAATGTCAAGGTTCAGTTCGACAATTCCACGGTTTTTTTTCATTTGTATTTCAATGTCCTCTGCCGAACTTTCACGGTATTTTTCACACAACGTTATCGGATTTCCAACTTGACAAAAAACTAACATAACAGCAAATAACTTTCTAATTTCGTAAGGAGAATCAGGAATAGAGGCTTTTCCCAAAGTACGATCCCAGTGGACATCATCTTCCAATAAACCAAGTGCTCTGCAAGCTTTCTGAAACGTTGGCTGCCCTTTCCTGATACAGATTTCAGGATATCAAATGATGTGGGACCTCGAATTTCATGTGGAAGAAGCCGCAAATAGTGGCACTCACTATTACCGGGATGGACGGTATATACTCTACCCAACACATGCTCTTCCTTCATTCCCAAATAACCTGGCACGATTTCTCCTTTTTTTCTCCTATGGAATTGGTTGTTACTCCTAGAATGAACTCTTTGGCCATTTTCAAGATGAACAGCAAGATGAACAACAGGCAGAAACCTCTCATGAATCGGAAAACGAAGAATACGCCAAGCTGCTTCGGAACTACTTATGTATCGTCCTGCTTTATATCTAGAAATCTCATCTGGAGCTTCATCGGTGAATGCTGCCTGATCAGATCCCTTATTCACGTACTTACAGATATATTTTATAGATTTTACTGAATTGCAGTACTCGACATTAATGTGAGCTTTAAAAGTACGAGACAGAACTGGATTATATAGAACCACCCACCTATTGTCAATATAAATTCCATTGATTTTCACCATCATTCCACTATCGAATTTCGATCGTCTACGGTACTGAGGATAGCCATCCTCGCCTGTCTGAGTTTCATTTAAAAAACGTTTTGGATAATGTTTTGTACAAACACCAGACAACATGCAAGACGAAGTTAGGTAAAAGAGTTCACATGGACCGTAAACCATTGTTGATTTTATATTTTCATGGAGATCTGGATCCTGATCGGGGTTGGGTGATTCAGCCCTTATAATTTTATCAACAGAATCTGGTCTGATTTTCTCCTGCAACCAGAGCAGAATGAGAACATGAGGAAGTCCACGCTTCTGCCGTTCCACAGTATACATGTAACACTGAGTATTGCCAAAGATGCAACTTTTTGTTAGCAGATTGATCATGTGAGTAACTTTCAAGTGGAACACCCTCGCTATAATGTCATGTCTATCATGAGATTTTTGATTTTGACCCAAAAGCTCTTGTATTTCTGACCATTCAGGATTGCAAGGGAATGTTATGAACAAATCAGGCCTTCCGAAATAGCGTACATACGTCATCGCATCTTGAGTTCGTTTATGCATATAGCGAAGTCCTTTAGTGTAAGAAAAGAGCAACACAACTCTTTTGCCAATTTCTTAAAACTCAACGTCGGTTCTCGTCATTGCATCTTCAAGATAAATATATTTCCCACTTTTCAACTTTTTTTTATTATTTCGAATCCGAATGAATTTTTCAGTTCCTTTTTTTGCATACATATTCACCAGAAACTGATTGAACATATTGCGAAACAGCACTAAATAGCTTGGTTGACTCTCACGTTCCATTATCCTATAACTATAAAATTCAGAAGCAGGGACGATCTTATCAAGAGGATCCTTAGTCTTTGCATCACGTTTAGGTATATTAATATGATAACCATCTTCTACATGGAAAAACATCAGAAGATATTGTGGAGGATCATAGGCACGATGTGTCTCACTTATTTGTACCAATTTGTTGTCTTTACTAAAGACAACGATATATCGTTTTTCAAAATCCTGTCCGAAAATAAGAACTGCTCTTTCTTTCGTTTGAGGACCATTAAAACGACTTTTGGGTGCTTGAGCCTGTTTTTTATCTGCATTGATTATAACCTGGAAATATTTTTGCTCTTTAGAAACTGAATCAACAGCAGCCTTAAAATCTCGAATATATCTGTTGTTATTATTCAACGAATTCTACACTTGGCTAACCAATTCCGGCTTGATGCCAGGGTAAATTCTACAACAGATGTCTCTTTCACGTTCATCATCACCGATAAAATATATCTGTAGAAATAAGGGCTGCTGATGAAAACCAGCCATGAGACTTCCTATTCTATGGTATACTTGTCCCTGGACTTTGAATGTTGACATAAAGTTTAATTCTCTCATATCTTTAGCTCCAAAGGATGTCATTTGGAAACATTCATTATACTTTCGAATAGAAGAAAGAAAATGTTCCGAAAGCAGATCTCGATGAGTTAGAAGACTGTACAAAGGTTCAGGATAAGGTTCAATGGTGAAAAGCTGGACTATACCACTACTGCAACATGTATCTTGAGCTTCGTCCTTCCATTTCAAAGCACGACACCAAGAACAGGGTAACATAATTCCTAGATTTACAATTTTATCCTTTGAATAATCGATATGCGGTTCATATTTGTAACCAGACATATATTTCGTTGTCCAGGGTAATAATTCAAGTTGTAATCTTCTCACATTGTATCTCATATCAGCCACTTCATTCACATCAGGATGATTTTCGCTATAATGTCGTACGGCCGTTTTATTGACTTCAGGATGATTCCTATTATATTTTTTCACTGCCATTCTATGAACTTCAGGATAACTTTTAACATATTGCGACGCAGATTTTCTGGCTCGTTTATTTTTGATTGAGTTTGTGAATCTTTTTCTTCTTTTTTTTTTCCTTTTTTTTTTATTGGAGTGGTGCTTCAATAGTAGTGATAGATTCATTGAAACTCAATGAATCATCATCAGAAATATGTTGAGGCTGTGATACTATGATTGGGTCATTTATTTCAGGCTGTGATATTGGGATTGAAATATTTGTTTCACGATTTTCTACGTTATTATCACTACTTAACAGAACATTATCACTATTTATTGCTTCCGTTGCTTCGTCAAAATAACTACTATTGAAATGTCCCGTAAATCGTAATATTTTCACTCCTAGTATTGCTTCTCCAATGGAAGCTATGAGGCAGCCACCTTGATATACATAAAACTAATAAGGAAATATCTCTCCAGCCACCATGATTTCACAAATAGATCCATATGTATGAGGCTTGGACATTTCTGTACAGTACAAATGTTTGATATCGTAAGGAGCGCCAGATAATTGTTGAGTATAATATTCGAACCGATCCCAGTTGTTGGATACGTGAATGACAATATTTTTCTAATATTATTTGTCATTGATATATTGCCGTACCAGGAATGTTTACAATTTTGATAGGAATTGATATTCTATCAATGAAAATATATTCCGAGTCCATAATAATCAAATTTATGTTATGAGAAAGAAATAATGATAATTTTATTGGAATATTAATTTGAAATAGTTCACTGACTCCGATGAGAATGAACAAAATTGAATCGAATAATATAATTATGATGAATTTTCGAAATTATGTGATAATCAGAAAGTATTGGAATTCTAATGTGAATAAATTATTAATATTTTTCGTTACATATATATATTTGAATAACTATACTATCGTAACGGAGAATTAAAATAATAATTCTAATGGAAATGAGTGAACGAATAACGGATACCGGTATTTGTTATTCTGATAACTGATAAATATCAAAACTTCAATATTATATGATTATGAATCACTTTCAATTAGAAATAACTCACCCACATGGATCAATATGAACACAATCAAATCTCAAATATTCCAACTTCTTAAACGGAGTATTGGACTATTCACGTAACGATATTTTTATAACAAAATTATTGAACAATATATTTTTCTTCGAGGTTTGTGTGACAGCTGTTAGTTCGTCAACAACATGAAACATAAATCGACTTCAATGTGCATGAGTAATGTATTGAAGTTGCAGAGTGAATCATTTGTTTCTTCTTTATTACAATGAAAAATCAATATTTAGAAATCAATATCACATGATAATGATGAATAGGCAAATTAATAATGTTCAAGAAACATAGAAAAATATGATGTAAATTGGATATTTTTGTTATTTTTTTCTCATGATAGATAATCAATATCCTTTGATTATCATTGTAATTCAAGAATAAATAACAAAGAATGAAAGTTATAAATAGAATTTGAATGAGTGAATGAAGAGGAAAATTTCACGATTCAGTATTCTGGTAAATGATAAATATTTGAAATTTAATATTATATGATCTTGCTGCATATTCGAATTCATATAATTCGAAATTGAAAAATAATCGAAAATATCAAATCAATTCATTATTTTCTTCATTTCTTGTCAGGATATTGCAGTCATTTAAATATATGATATGCGAAATCAAAATAATAGTACTAATTCAAATAAGTAAATGAAATAACGAATATTAATCTTTGTTATTCTCATAAATGAAAAAAATCTGAACTTCAATATTATATGATTATCCTGAATATTCGAGTTCATATAATTTGAAATTGAAAAATAATAGGAAATTTAGGGTCAATTTGTTATTTTCTTCATCGCTTGTCAAGATATTGTAGTCATTTGGATATATATTATACAAAATGCAAATAATAGTTGCAATTCAAATGAGTAAATGAAATAACGGAAATTAATATTTGTTACACTCGAAAATGAGAAGAATCTGGAATTCAATATTATATGATTATCCTGAATAGATATACATATATACACAGAACCTCAAGGGTGATGTGGAAATCAGTATAACGACAGATTCTCTTACTCACTGACTCATTCCCTAATCATTTCCTAATCACTATAACTGATGAGTTATCACACCTATATACTCGAAATTTGTCTACCAATATGAAAAGAATAGTTCATGAGTCGATTTTCTCTCACGTCCAGCGAAGCGGACAGGTATCAGCTGGTATATCATAATTCTCTTGATTTCGACTCAAAAACCCTCATTTCAATCATTTTGGATCATCAGTTTGTCGGTTCTTGTTATTGTCTCTTAGAAGAGTATGATCTTCACATTTCAACTTTTTTGATTGTTGCGAATCCAATAAAATCTTTGAGTTTTTATTTTCACATACATATAGGATAATCAACTACGTATTATAATATGCAAAAAAATAAGTTCAGTAGCGAAAAACATTCATCGAAACAGCAACGGTTGCCAAGAACAATAATTATCATAGTAACGGTTATCAATACCAACCATTAGCATAACAACATCATTATAGCAATCGTTGCCAAGGAAACTATCACCATAGCAACCATTGCCGAGGAAAACCATGACCATAGCAATCGTTGCCAAGGATAACCATCAGCATAACATACGTTGCCAAGGACAACTATTAACATAGCAACGATCACACGATCAAACATCAACATAGTGAGCGTCTACGTTATATGAGCAGTCTCTATGCCAAATTTCAAGTCAATAGGAAGTGTAGTTTCGCCGGTTTGAACATGAGTCAGTGAGCGGTAAATCGCTTATATATATATATAGATTACACAGGTCTGCGACATAAAAATTGTTTCAAATTCAATAAGTGATTTTTATGTTGTTTTCAACGCTGATTTCAGAAAAAATATTTAAAAAATTCCATCACGTACAGTTATTTCACAAAATGCTTGTATAGTTTTAGCTTTTTTCGATATTTTCATACATATCTCTGTACTCTAGTGAGTTTGAATTTTGGTATTTTGGATCTCCAGTAACTGTTATTTAGCCTAAAGTACTTTTAAAACGTATTAAAAAAACTATAATGCATTTTCAGTTGCATAGCAATTTTTATACTACATGACTTATACGTAAAATAAATGGTAATTAGGAGAAACCAGTAGTATTTTCATGACAGTGATTGTCTTTGCTCTCCCCCCTCCCCCATCCACTTACTGACTCACTGAACATCTTTCATGTCAGTGCCTGTCTGTCGCGCTGCCCCTTCCCCCTCCATCACCAAGCAGTGAGCTATTGGTCACTGCTTCAGTTCACAGTACGTCTTTACTCTGTGCTGTTCACATGTTGTTGTTACTAGTGCTTTAAAGTAGTGCCTGTTTACTTGTGTTGTGTAGTTTTTACATGGACAATGGCTACCAGAGGATGTATAAACTCACCAGATTGCTTCTGCTACATTTGTGGTAATTATACTGTTAAAAAGCAACAAAGAAACATTTCCAACTTTATTGAAAAGGTATATTTTGCCTATTTTGGTATAAAGTTAAGCGATCAAGATAAGCCTTGGGCCCCTCACAAAGTTTGTTCAGTGTGTGTTGAAGAACTCAGGTAATGGTTTCAAGGTAAAAAACAGTCCTTTCGTTTTGGAATACCAATGGTTTGGAGGGAGCCCAAAAACCATAGTGATGACTGCTATTTTTGTTCTTGCAACGTACAAGGTTTCAATTTGAAAAACAAAAAGGATATTTCTTACCCTAACATTCAATCAGCCATTCGCCCTGTTCCTCATGGCCCTGAAGTACCAGTACCCTCTCCTCCACATTCTTTGGATAATATTTTAGACGATCACGAGCCATTGGCTCAGCAAGGTAATAATGGAGAAGACAGTGATTCCTACGATCCTGGCACAACCGATCCCATTCCATTCTCACAATCTGAGCTGAACGATTTAGTTAGAGACCTAGGCCTTCCTAAAGAATCGGCAGAGCTTTTAGGATCAAGATTGAAAGATAAAAACATATGTTGGCTCCGGATACATCATTTTCTTGGTATCGATCGAGGGAAAAACAAAAAAGATCCAAACTACGAGACAATCGTCGCAGACATGCTCGACAACTTTAAGAAACTTGGTTGTAATATGAGCATTAAAGTTCATTTTCTCCACTCACATCTTGACTATTTCCCTGCAAACCTTGGTGATGTAAGTGAAGAGCAGGGTGAAAGATTCCACCAAGACATGAAGGAAATGGAAAGAAGATACCAAGGAAGATGGAACGTCAACATGATAGCGGACTACTGCTGGATGTTGAAAAGAGATGATCCTCAACGAGTCCACAGCCGGAAAAGCAACAAAAGAAGCTTCAACAGCAAGAGAAAACGATATTATCATGACTTATAAGCTTAAAGAGAAATAGAAGTGTACTGGAAACGTGGTTTAGAACCTGATTTATAAATAAAATAAAATGTTATAAATTTGGAAAAATGGCTTAAATTTTATTATTATACCCAAAAATATTCCTTTTTTGTAAGAAAACCTGACGTGATAGAAAAAAACGGATTGCATTTTTGAAATCAGCGCTGAAAAGTACATAAAAGTCAGTTATCAAATTTCAAACAATTTTTTGAAATTTTTTTTTTGCAGACCTGTGTTATTAATCGATATTAGTTATGGCGTAAATAAAATTTATATACATATATTGTATGTTCGCTACTATACAATACCCAATTACGACTCGCTTTAATTGTATTTGGGAGCACGGCAGTGACCCCGCCAAGACGAGCGAAGCACTGTCGTACCTTTTCTCGAAGCAATACAGCATATTTTTGAACCCTCATAACTTCGGTCTGCATAATGCTTGAAAGTTTCAATTTTCAGGATGGAATATAGTTGGGTCACTAATGAAATATACCAAATTCCATTTTTATCGCCTTGCGACTCTAAATTTGATTAATACACAAGTTTCCTTCCGTAGATAGACGTGGATAGAATCATTATTTTCAAAAAAAGTAAAGTATCGATAAATAAGTTATGGTAAAGTGAAGTAAATAATAATAAATGAATTATAAAAAATCCCAGCAAACACACCAATTATAAGAGTTGGAAGGAAGCTGATAAATAGAATCTATCCATGTTATTTTAATAATGTAACGATTATAAAGAGAAATAGGTATACAAAGAATAGGCACAAAGTACATATGAATAAGAATAGCGGTTGTGCGCTTTTCTTGTTTACTGCTTAGATTCGTTGCCAATTACCTACAGTGAGCCGATATTAATGTGTAAGTAACGAGATCCTAAATGTTGGTAAAATAAGATAAAATTGCAAATTTGTCAACCTAGGTATGCGTTTTTTTGGTTAACTAGGGATTGACTTGGGATTAAACCCCCATTATGAGACCCAGAGTGACCCAGGACCGTGATGAGACTTGACCGCAAGTGTGTATGACCAAGACCGTGACTTGACCGAGACTGGACCGCGAGTGAACTGTGACCGTAGATGTGAATGTATGTAGGTAATCTCCCTTCAAGAATCCTGAATTGGATCGTGATCTCCACATCTTGGCCATCCCGTGAAACTATGGCAAATAGGCAAAATGCCAGCAGCTCTTCTATTCATAGCTCCCTCTCTATAGAAAATAGCAGATTTTTGTGCATTGAGCATTAATATTATTGCAGAATTAAATAATTGTAATGAATATAGTATCAAAGTTCCTTAGTTCCCTAGTTCCACAAAACGACCAAGTCTCATAACTTTTTTAGATCTACATCTACCATGAGGTGGACTAACTTAGGGCTTGGCTCTGCATGAAATCTCATAATGTTTCAAGGGTAAAAAAGTTGCGAGTCTTGGCTACATATCTAACATAGAATATTTTGACAGGATAGGGATATCCCAGACATGAAACACTGCGTTTCAAAATAAGAATTTTCTCGTATGACGCGTAAAAATCCGAGTCAAATTTTTTCGGCCAGAACCGGTCCCCTCAGAGCCTACATTTTTATTAATGAAAATCTTTATTGTATTGAACCGCATAATAATTCCGAGCCTCCAGAGCCGGGGCGTCCAAGGTGGTTCTTAATTCCCGTTCCTCCAGTTTGAAGTCCAAACGCGGTCTAGAGACAAACGTCTACCGCTGATTTATGACCTCCTTTTTTCTATGTAGCCGATATCCATGACATTCAGATAGAGTCATATACTTATACGTTGCTCACATTCATTTTCATTTATCGAATTTGTCGACCGATAGCGAGTGCTTCCATTGATAGTTAAGCGAAATTAAAATTATATTACACAATTAGTTATGCGTTGTATGTGTAATTTTTGCTAATTTTATTACTATTAATTTCACATTGAACTATTGGCCATTAGGCAGGAGTTATGTTTTATATTGGAAACCTGAAGAGTGATAGAAAATTTGAGATTATACATTGAGGTGAAGCTGGAGCTACGGCCGAACTTTGACGTGAAAACCCTCTCATCTGAGCAGAACTAAAAATGTCGGTATGCAGGTAGCGCTAACTAATGAGTTATCGATGAAATTTTCATGAAAAAGATTTCCAGTGATACCAACGTAGTATGGGCAAAGAACTATTCACAAGTAATAAGCTGTCGGACGGAACGCGGTTGCTATAGCTGACATCATCTCAGTTTTTTAAATAAAAAAAGAATATGTAATGATTATTGAAATGAAACATTAATGTCACTCATATTGAACAAGAAAACATAGATGTTAGATCATTAGGATTTGTTTCAATTATTATTATAATATTAATTGATATTAGTTATGATTAAAATAAAACCTATTTATATGTATTATATATATTGTTTATTGAACCGAATATTAAAGTGAAAAATTACTAGTTTGGTTGTCGGGAACAATTAAATCATACACCTATTCATAGCGGAAAAAAGACGATAGAAGCAATAAAATATTTGTTAGACAGACCGCGATCTCCGAAATGAGAACTCAACACCAATTCAGTATCGATGAAAACGATATAACTTTTTGTAAATAACATAACTGTACCTATAAGAAATGCATGAATCAATGTAAACAAAAAAAAAATTCTCATGAGTGCTTTTATCCTATACTTTTTATCCCGTATCAATGAAATATTGTATGACAAACATTTTATAATTCATAATTGTATTAATTAAACGATATGAAAAGAGAAAAAAATGACGATCGCGCGCTAATTCTGTCGATTATTCGATTGGAATTTATGACTGAAACATATCGGATCTGAATGACCCAAAGCAATTTTAGTTCGTCCTAGCATTGCCTATGATCATGCAAAATGACAAACCTATTGGTTAGGAATATTTGATGATATTCGAATAAATAAGAAATAGCTATATATTCATTTCCTCTCATAATTGTGATTCCCATACGAAACCGATTTCTGAGCCTCATGAAATAAATCAGTCGCTCAATACCAATATGCCTAATATATACGTATAAAACGGTGAGTAATTCGGCTAACTAATCCTGAGAACACTATCCAACCGTTGGTTTTTTTCAACGCTTCATTCAATATCTTTTACAATTGAACAGTATCATACATGCGACGGATTCGAAGCATTTTCTTATTGACAAAAGGGTGAATTTCAACGTGCGAAACGGATAATACGGATACGTGATAATACGGATAATGTAAAATCAAAAAAATCAGCGGAGTTGAAATATTCGCCCTACCTCAGAGCTCTCCGGGCCGTATGTTTTTTGATCTTCTCTTTCAGAAGAGCAATTCCATTTGAAGGAAACTTAGGATACCCCATACACATCATTTTGAATATTTTCCGAATATATACATAATTCATTAATAATCGATGTACGCTTCTCGCAAAAATTAAAGGAACAGAAAAATTTTCGAAATTTTTCGGCAAGTTTCAATAGGATGTATTCCAGTGAAAAAAGGCCGTACAGGAAATAAAAAAACATTGTTTTTAAAGCTTAAAGACTTTAGTTTTCGAATTTTTTGATTCAACACTTTTTGGAGCACCGGTAGCCATGCAATTCTTGGATAAAGAACGAAAAAAAAATTTTCCAAATTTTTTTCATTTTTTCTTTCGCTCTACGGGCATGGGAAATTTTTTTCGAGCTAGACCAATACATAGGTCGCATAGCCTGTTTATTCAGCTTCAATTTGTTTTTGGCGGGAGTGAGATACGACCATTTGTCTTCGAGATATCGAATTTTGAATGCAAAAAAATCATTTTTCACTCAACTGCCGATATCTCTGAAACTACTGGTCATCCAGCAAGCGCACAAGGAGTTTCGTTTTCTGCAGAAAATTTCCTACAAAAATCTATCATGGTTGATTGGATTTGAAGACAAATGGTCGTATCTCACTCCCGCCAAAAACAAATTGAAGCTGAATAAACAGGCTATGCGACCTATGTATTGGTCTAGCTCGAAAAAAATTTCCCATGCCCGTAGAGCGAAAGAAAAAATGAAAAAAATTTGGAAAATTTTTTTTTCGTTCTTTATCGAAGAATTGCATGGCTACCGGTGCTCCGAAAAGTGTTGAATCAAAAAATTCGAAAACTAAAGTCTTTAAGCTTTAAAAACAATGTTTTTTTATTTCCTGTACGGCCTTTTTTCACTGGAATACATCCTATTGAAACTTGCCGAAAAATTTCGAAAATTTTTCTGTTCCTTTAATTTTTGCGAGAAGTGTAGATATATTTTATTATAAAAACAAAGTTAGATTGCGAGAAAAAAAAAATAGAAAGAAAAAGCCCACGATGGGGCTTACGGTATGGAACGCAAAAGAAATCAAAGTTTTTTTCTGAAAAAAAAAAATAAATGAATAAAAAATGGCAAACTTTGAAAAATTAATGTTTTTTTCCGAAAAACTGAAAATTTTCATAGAATAGAACTTTGAATATTTTTTTTGTATTTTTTTTTTGAAAAGCACGTTTAAAAATGAAGAATTTGATAAAAAAACGTCCCGGTCAGTCCATTTTTGGAAAAGTTATGAGCGTTCGAAAAAAAAACCACAAATTTTCTCAAAAATTTATAACTTTTTTGATTTTCAAAAAAACTGAAAAAATTCACAGAAGCATTTTTAGGAGGATAGAATAATATGGAAAAAATTCAGCCAAATCGAAAGGGGTGTGTGTGTGTGTGTGCATATAAATAAAAATATATTGGTGTACGTACGTATGCATGCATTTCAATAATGATCATAATAATCTTGTTTGATTATCATGACAGACTGATATTATGTATATGAAAGTATTGTTACATGTGTCGCCTCATGTGTTACTTAAATACCTATTAATCTGAATTCATGAATTTAGGTCATTTCAATATTACATCAAAGAGTCAAATTTATTGATGTATGGGACGAATCCATGATTTTTTTTCGTATTATATGTATTATATAAGAAATTTTTTATATCATTATTGATATATATATATTCGTCCAACTATTATATTAATTATATCCATACTTCATATTATAAATGCGAATGTAACTCTGTCTGTTACGTTATCACGGCTAAACTACTGCACGGATCTATATGAAATTTGATATGGAGATAGCTTGAATGCTGAGGAGGAACATAGGTTACTTTTTTTTTTCAATAAAAAATAGTGAAATAGCGGATGGAAGTTTTTATGCGTCAAAAACAAAAGAATGTCGCACATTTAAAAATATTATTATTGGGATATATATTCGAAGTCATGATGAAAATAAAGAAAAAAAATTAATAATAAAAATTTTATAAAACATTGTTTTTCATGAACAATATTACAATATATTTTCTTATAACTTTTGTTTGAACTTTTTTTTTTGTTTGACGGTTTTTAGGTTTAAATACATCTACATCGCATATGATGTGATATTAAGCAATTGTTTTTTTCTTCAACCAAAAATATGACAGTTCTAAGATTCGAATACATTCACATCGTATATGAAGTGATATTAGATAATTTTTCTTTTTTTTGATCAGGAAGGAAAATACGCCTTGCATTCAAAACGTCAGAAAAATAATCTATCTCGCATATTTTTGTGAATATTGTTCATTTTAATCATTGTTTTGGTTTAAATATTTTTTACTGTTCCATTGAACGTTAACTAAGGTAAAAAGCCATATTTTGGAACAATGTCCCGGTTTATGAAACATATGATAGAAATCTGATTTACAAATAATTTTTAACTTATTCTGTAATAATAATATTATATTTATAATTGTTGATAACTATTGTAATGCTTACATTAATTTATTTTCATGAATGTTTTTTTTGTTTAGAAAAAAAAAAAAGATTAAATGTTCATGTCAGATTACATTAAAAATAACATTGTTTCCGAGTAAAACAGTGACAAGTGTCATTGCGGTTGCTTGAAGTTTTTTGGTATATATATTAATGATATATAAATATCTGGAATATGTCAATCAAAAGTTATGCTTATTATTTACCCATTGCTAACAAATTTTAAATAGTTTGATGAAGTATTTATTTTTATTTTAGGTGTTTCACAATTGGTACAATAATTTTTAAATAGTCCGCGTTTATGAAACAGTATATTCAGTGTTCCATGTTCCACGTACGTTTATTTTTCCATGTGGTCCTTAATTATGAAACAATCATTCGTGATAGCATTATTTACTCAATTTGGTGTGAATAATTTTTAATTATTTATAAAAGAACAATTTCTGTAAAATACATGTTAATATAGTGTATGTCATTATGAATTTGCCTTTAGGTAAGTACTCAAATTCGAAAATCATATCAAAATTAAAAACTAATTTCTAAAATTTTGTAAGTTGAATAGTAAATAATAAGTAGTTTTATGTTAATTAAATTGATAATTATTTGTTTCAGATAAGAATTTTCATTTCATGAATATGGAGGAAACTAAGAAAAAAACAAAAGTGAATAACTCGAGCAAAAAAAATAAAATTAAATTCGTAAATATATGTGAAAATAACTCCAAGGCTCCAAAGAAGGTTGTAGTTTTAGTTAATACTTCCAAAAAGGTGTCGAAGAAAAAGAAACTTACACGACTGAATTATTCTGCTGATAATGTAGTTAATGCTCTGAAAGCTGTGGACACAGGTCTTTCATTGAGAAAAGCTGCTGTTGCTTACGGAGTACCTATAACTACGCTCTCTCGAAAAAAACGGCAACCCTGAGACATCTAAACAAAAAACTAGACCTGCAACAGTTTTCTCTCAGATTGAAAAACAGAAAATAGTTTACTGGATTCTTTTCAGAGCTCAGCGTGGTTTACCAGTTACAAAAACAGAATTGTTAGATTCAATTCAACAGTATGTAAAACTATCTAAAAAAGAGACTCCGTTTATTGACAGTCGACCAAGTCGTCATTGGTACGAGGGCTTTAGAAACCGACATCCTCAGTTGTCTATCAGAAAACCACAACACTTTACTCTGAGTAGAGCAGCAGTCACAAGTGATGACCTAAAAGATTGGTTTGAAGAACAATCAAAGTATTTAACTGAAAAAAATTTGATTAATATTCCTCCTACGAGAATTTTTAATTATGACGAGATATACGTAAATTCATGTCCTCCATGCACCGTGCACCACCTATGCTAATGTTTTCTTACAAAGAAGAAGTGCCAAAGAAAATAATTGAGAATTGCCCTATAGGTTGGGGCATTGGTCGAAAGACCATTTCAAATAATGGCTGGATGACTTCTGAGTCATTCTATGAATATATAACAAATATATTTTATCCATGGTTAGTTAAACAAGGAACTCAGTTTCCAATTGTGATATTCTTGGATAATCATTCATCGCACTTTGCCTTTAGTTTCATTCTGTCGAGAAAAAAGTATTGAGTTGATTGGCCTTTTTCCTAACTCAACTCACATAATGCAACTACTTGACATTAGTTATTTTCACCCATTTGAAGAAACATGGAAGAAAGCGGTGCCAAGATGGGAAAATTCTAAGGGTGTAATGCGAGTAAAGAAAGAAGACTTCCCATTAGTTCTCAAGTTTGCTTTGTTTGGATAACATGAATGAAGAAAAAAAAGCTGTTATCAGTGGATTCAGAGCTGCAGGCTTGTATCTATTCGACTCTTCTGCCATTGATTATGATCTGTTCAATAAAAGAAAGAAAACTAAAACAACTGTTACAGAACAAAAAATGCAAGATGAATTAACAAAAGATAAACAAAAGCATTTATTAACTTTTGAAAAAAATCTATCAAAGGGACTTCTTGAAGAATTTAGGAGTGCTTGGTTGAATCAGACATGGCCCAAGGATCTGTAAATGAGAGGCTTGTTCGAATACTGGCTAGATATCAATGGAAGATCTGGTAAAAAGATTGATAAGACTCTATTTTAATCATCATTTTTACGGTACACATATTACATTTTTACAGACAACTATTTTTTGAAAATTGATGAATTTTTTTTATACTGATTTTTTTTCATTGATGGTTATACTGATATTTTTAAACAAAAAAATTTTTTCGTATAATTTTTATGATTTGGTATATAGATTATCATGAAAAAAATAAACCAACTGTCAAAATGAGAGAAATACAGAAAAAGATTAAAGAAGAAACGAAATAGTTAAAATTTATAATTTCAAATACATATTGTCTTCGTTGATTATTTATTCAAAGATTTGGAACTGTTGTTATCATGCTTGTTTCGTAAGTGAATGTTCATTTATTGTTGGTTAATTCGTCCAATTCTTAAATATTACTGTTTAAATTCTTGATAATAATATCAAACAACTTTTTATACTATAAATTAATGAATGAATTACTCAATAAAAATGTTAAAGTTAAAATGTTTCAATTTATTTTGTGTTCCATAATTTGGGACATACTTTATGAAACACCCGGACATGTTGCTTCACACTGTTTCATAAATACGGCCGTAATTACCTATCTCTATTTTATTTAATTTTTAAGTAAAAATATTTAGTCATGAGCATAGCATATATTTTTGAAATAATTCATTCGACATATTCAATTTTTCTATTCCACTTTTTTTTTCGTAGTTGTCTCTTTCTTTCAACTATTGTATTATATTTTTTATCTAAATTTTTATAATATATTTTTCTAAAATTTTCGTTTGAAAATATTTGTTGTTGTCAGTTTACAGATTCAATTAATCATTGAGTTGTTGTTTTCTTCGAATAAAAGTACGGATTGCATGAAAAGAATTATATAAATAATATTCGTCAGTACTATTCAGTCCTATTATTACTTTGGTCGAAATTTTCTGTGCTGATTGGTTGGAAATCAAGGATTTTTCCAGATAATATAGATAAGTGAAAATATTTAGTCACCATCACACAAATTATTTTTAAAATAATTTATCTGACGTTTTCAATTTTTCATACCCATTTTCTTCCTTTTTTATTTGTAGTTGTTATTTTTTTTCAAGTATTAGATTATAACCTTTATCAAAATTACGAGAAGGTATTTTCTCACAATATTCCTCAGAAATTTTTTTTGTTTTTCTCTATCAGTTTTCATATTTGATTCTTTTCTCATCGTATATGCTGTGATGTTATTGAGTCCTTCTTTTTTTCAAATCGAAGTACGGCCTTCGAAGAAAAAATTATATAAATAATATTTGTGATATATTATCCTAAATATTATTCATTCCCATCATTATTTTGATTCGAATATTTTTTCTCTCCACTTCTTTTCCATTTTTTAAGTAGTTCCTTCTTTTTCACAACTATAATTGGATTGTATTTTTCATTAAAACTATCAGAAAATATTTTCTTACAAGTTTTGTTTGAAATTTTTTTATTTTTTCCTGTCAGTTTTGAAATTTAATTACGTTCTCACCGTGTAGGCTGTGATTTTATGAGTTCTTTTTAGCAGAGAAAAGTATGCCTCGCATAGAAAATGTTATAAAAAAAATTTTTGAACATATTTTCGTGAATATTATTCATTACTAACATTATTTTGGTTGAATTTTTTTTTCTTTACTTCTTTTCCTTTTTTCGAGTAATTATTTCTTCTTTTCAACTATTGCGTTATATTTTTCATCAAAAATATTATAAGATATTTCCTTATAATTTTTGTTTGAAAATTTTTTCGTTTTTTTCGTGTCAGTTTTCAGATTTGATCGCGTTTTTATCATATAGGCTGTGATATTAGTGAATTCTTCTTTTTATCAAGACGAAGTGCGTCTCGCACAGAAAACGTCTTAAAATAAATTTTTGCAACATATTCTCGTGAATATTGTTCATTACTATTATTATTATTTTAGTTGAAATTTTTTTCCTTAATTTCTTTTCTTTTTTTTTTGTAATTATTTCTTCTTTGAAATAATTGCATTATATTTTTCATTAAGTATGTTATAAGATATTTTCTCACAATTTTTGTTTTTTCATGCCGATTTCCGGATTTCATCACATTCATATTATTCGTGATTTAGTATAATGCAGTTATTTTTGTTCTTTTAACAAAAATACATAGCATTGAAAAATTGAAAAAAATAACATTTGTGAAGTCATGATTCTTCATTTGTGTGATAATTTTCTTCCTAATACTATTTTTTCGGTGATTCATTGCAATATTAGGATTATGTTCGATAACATAGATGAGAAGAGAAAGTTATACATTATCATGGAAATTATTCCAAAAATAATTAATTTTAAGATTGAAGTTATTATTCACCCATTTCATAATTTTCTTCATTGATCGTGATTATCAATATGCCTCGCAAAGGGAAGTCCGATTTATCACATAGCAATTACAGAGCTCGGGCTGCTAAGGATATTCGGTTACAAGAAACTGCACAGATGCTGACCGACACGCATCTCTCATAGTTGGAGAGACGGCTGAAGAGTCGCAACGAAAACGTGATTCAAGAGCTGAGCTACAAAGAGAGAGACGAGAAGCTTTTATAAGTGGCACATGGAGAGTCTTTCATAACGCAGGATTTCATTATGATCCATTGATTAACTATGTCAATCATGAATCAATACTCATAGGAAGAATGAATGAAAAATGTAAGCATTGTCAAGCGATTAAATGGAAAGAAGAAAGATTTGGTATGTGTTGCTCTGGTGGAGAAATCTTATTTCCATCACTAAATCAGCTGGAAGAACCTCTGAAAAATCTTATGTTGAACGGATGTAATGAATCAAAACATTTTTTGGATAGAATAAAGAAATACAATTCATGCTTTCAGATGACTTCATTGGGAGTGGATAGAGAAGAATCATGTCAGGATTTTCATCAACTTTTACTATCCAAGGACAAATTTACCACATAATTGGCTCTTTGTTGCCATCTGATAATAATCAACATAAATTTTTACAGATATACTTCATGGGGGGATGAAACTAATGAAGCGAATCGTAGGTGTCAAAATATTCAAGATGTGGAAGGAGACAGTTTTGAAGATTCAGAGAATGTTGCATGAGCATAACCAGCTGATAAATACTTTTAAAAGTGCTTTAGAAAGAATGCCGGAATAAAATCAAAGATTAGTGATACACCCAGACCGTATACCAAGTGGAAAACACGAAAGGCGATATAACGCGCCATCAATAAAAAAAGTCGCAGCCATAGTTAGAGGCGAACAGTTCGGAGCTCGGGACATCGTTTCACATGCCCATGATAACAGATTAGTCAGGGTGCCTGATACGCACAAATTTCATGATTCATTACAATATCCACTAATTTTCAGTAAGGGTTAGGAAAATTATCACTTTCAAATACCGCTAATTGATCTGATAACGGGCCATACCTTACCAAACAAAAAAGTATCATGTATGGACTTTTATACGTATCATATGATGATACGAGAGAATAATTTCAATATCTTATCACGATGTGAGCAATTATCCAATCAATTTTATGTCGACATGTATGTAAAGGTGGGAAGCGAACGATTGAGATATTTATCATTGAATCAAGCTAAGTTAAGAGCAGAAAATTATATCCATCTTCAAGATGCTGTAATGAATAATGCAAATATAAACCCTCATAATATAGGTAAAATGGTGATTCTTCCATCGCCCTTTATCAACAGTCCGCGATATCTACATGAGTATACTCAAGACGCATTCGCTTATGTGCACACATATGGTCGTCCGGATTTATTCATAACATTCATGTGTAACCCAGCATGAAAGGAAATAATAGATGAATTAATATATAAACAAAAAAAACTTAAGGGCAAACACTTGAAATAGCCGGCGTGCATTTAGAAAAACTGTGTTTTTCCCATGGGCAACTATATGTGGCGTGCTCACGTGTATCCAACCCACAAAATTTATATGTATTTGCGAAAGAGAAGAAGACAAAAAACGTAGTTCATAAATCTGTGTTAAGTTAATCGATTCAATTAATTGAGAACGAATGTAATAATAATTGTATGATAGTTATAATAAATACAATTGATAATTAATAATTTTAGAAAAATTGGTGAGGTTTCGGATTTTAGCCGGTAAGAATCTGGCACAGTAAAGTTTTTTTTTTCTTACGGTGCATGATGCATTTCCCCCTTCACAAAAAAAAAATAAATACCAAGATACTGGCGAATACAAAATTCAAAAGTGACTTAGTTACCAACACATCACACTAATTTCACGCAAACGAAGTCGCGGGTAATAGCTATATTAAATATTTATTGTATGCTATCGTATTGAATCCAATGTGTTTGTAATTTTTTCTTAGTATTATTCATGACTTAGGCCTACTGGGGACTCGTCATGTGAAATAACGGGAATGTATCCCACTACACAGTACCTCATGGGTGATGTAGAAATCTGTGTAACGGCAGATTCTCCCACTCACTGACTTATTTCCTAATCATTATAACTGACAGATTATCATACCTATATACTTGAAATTTGCCTACCAATATGAAAACAATATTTCATGATTCAATTTCATCTTACGTCCAGCGAAACGCACGTGTATCAGTTAGTATATATATTGAGTTTTAACGCGTGTATACGTGGAAGCGCATGAAATTCGTCTCATTTCACCAACATATATTCCTGTCCACGTTAATGTGAACGTAAAGAATGTTTTGAGATCTTTGAGGTAGATTGACATTAATATTAAAAAGACTAAACAGAATGAAAATTAAAATATGGATTTTTTGTTTTTTCAATAAAAATTATTTGAATCATATTGATGACAATTTTTGATTAAATTAAATTTTGGATAGTTTTTTAATAAAATGTTTCTCAAACTTGAGTATGTGGATAAGTAATATTTCTATTGACATTATAGTCCGGGATCCATGGTACATTTTTGCATTTGATTACTATCAAGCTAATTTTCCGTGAGTAGCTTCATTTTGATGAGACGCCCAACAATTTCCTGTACAAAAACTCGATTGTGGTAGGTAACAGGGGTAGCAGGGATAAAATATGTTGATTTGATAATTCTCAAAACTTTGTTACTAACTGGGTTTTTTTTTGTTAATTCTCAAGATAATTATCTAAATTATTTGAAAAGATATTTGTCCTACAAAATGTATGGTTTGAATAAAGAGTCCCCTCCTTCCAACATGTATCAATAATGAGGTCATCAAAAATAATTACTAACCAGCTGATTTTTTTTTTTACTTAATTAATATTTATATAATTTAACAGTTACATCGTCCTACAAATTGCGTGGTGCGTTATTGGAGTCCTCCAATTGAATACATATTTGAAATTCATGATATTAAAAATTAATTTATTTTCTGTATTTTGCTACTACAGCTGAGTCACACCGGTACGCATGCGCAGAGCATTGTTTACTGCATATAAGGTATCCCACGTTAGTGTCGACCATAAACATGCAAGCATTTGTCAGTTGACCACGTGTTTTATTTTGTCTCTCGAGAAATAATTTCAAGAAATATTTTTTGTGCTGCAAAATAATTATGGAGTGTTTTTTGTGTAATTTGCTCTGTGAAAACCCTATTTTTCGAGAGAAAAGAGAAGAAGTGAAGAAATTTGATAAAGACATGTGGCTTTCTTGCAAAACTTTTCTATCTGCTCGAAAGCATCATCAACATAAATATCGAGATGTTGTATTGCCTGAAAATTGGAATGACGAAGTAATAGGTTATTATTCCTCTTTAAACAATAATTTTAAAACGTATATTATATTTTACATATTTTCTTAGTAAATTTACAGTATGATATAAATATAATTAATGCAATAGTAAACTTCACCACGTGTTTATCGGTTACTCGATCAAGCGTTGGAGAATTCGAATATGTTCGGAAATGCTCGACTTTTCTCGGGAATACTTAATAATTATATTATCCATTGCTATGCAACATGTATACTAAATTTTTTATTATCCAAATTTATGTCCTTGTATGACTATTTTACTAAATATTAATTTAATATGGGATAATTTTTTCAATATCGATGATGCTATGTGATATTTATGTAGACACTGTATTTACTTGCATGTTTCTCATATAAACAATTTTCAATTTTTTTTTAATAATTTCTTATACACAGCACTGAGCCAGCTCTAACATCATCAGCATCTCAATTTACTGGAATCATTGATTTCTTGATATCTTTGTCTGCTCCAAATGTAGAACCGGACCCATTACCATGCACTTCACGGTTAGTTAAGTAATTAATTTTTTTTATTTGTTCGTAATTGTTCATTTTTCAAAACAAGTTCATCTGAATCTACTGTTTTTGAAATGATACCGTTACAATTTTTTTTCAATTATTGTTTCTGTTCAAATTATTGAAGAGTATGTATGTAGAATGTATTCATTAAAAACAAAAAATGATATCAACAAAGGACGGTATGAGTTATTTGAAAAAGGGTATGAATCAAAAAATGAAAATGAAGAAATTTTAAAACAAAAAATCGTAGGATATGATCCTTCCAATTTGCCACCAACAAAACGAGAATTGTTGCAACAAATTGAAAGAACTTCCTTCATCTGCAATGTATGGTGTAATGCATACATGCGGTGCCCCACGGAAAAATTGCCAGAAAATTTTGGATGGACAATAATCAATGGAAAATATGAATATTTTTGGTTTGATGGTCCCCAAAGTCCATCTTTTGAAAAATTATCTTCTGATATTCAGAGTACCCTATTAATACTATTGTTATTTATTAATCGATTATTCATCATTATATAATTTACTTCATTTTTTCATGTTATTACAGAGTCAGATATCACGAATAAGGGAAATGAAATAGATGAAGATGACAGCGATGTTAGTAGCGAAGATTATGAAGATTTGTCAGATGAATCTGATGCAGATTAATTTTTTTTTTTATGTACATACACAAATTTTTGTACCTAGTTTACTAAAAAATAAAGTTATTTAAATTTTAAAAAAGATGTTTCCACTGTATTTTATATTACAAGTAGGAAAACGAAAAAATGACAATTCTTGTCGGACTGGTGATACATACCTGTTTTCTTGTAGGACATTGTTTCATTTGGGCAGAGAACACACTAATCTATTATGTAATATTTTTGTCCTACAGTTAGTAATGAAAAAAATAGTCTTGTGGTATTAACAATTTCTGAGCGTAAGACCTGGATAACGAATCACGCAATTTGTAGGACAATATGATTGTTAAATTATATAAATATTAACTGAGTGAAAAAATAAAAATCAGCTGGTTAGTAGTCAATTTTGATGACCTTGTTATCGATACATGTTGGAAGGAGGGGACTTTTTGATCAAACCATACATTTTGTAGACCAAAGATTTTTTCAAATAATTTAGATAATTATCTTGAGAATTAACAAAAAAAAACCCAGTCAGTAATAAAGTTTTGAGAATCATCAAATCAACATATTTTATCCCTGCTACCCCTGTTACCTACCACAATCGAGAGTTTTCGTACAGGAAATTGTTGGGCGTCTCATCAAAATGAAGCTACTCACGGAAAATTAGCTTGTTAGTAATCGAGTGCAAAAATGTACCATGGATCCCGAACTATTAGTTTATTTCATACTTTCCTTGTTTCTTTATTTTATTGCTTCTTCTTCTTTTTTTTTTTTCTTTCTTTTTTTTTTCTGGAGGAACACAGAAATCGCCATAAAACGCGCTCCAATGCGTAATATAAAAAAAGAATGAATGTATGTATGTATGTATGTATTCATGTAAATAGAAATAGTTTGATGTACGTATGTATACATGCTTTTTAATAATGATCATAATAATTTTGTTTGATCATTATGACAAATTGATATTATGTATATGAAAGAATTGTTTCATGTGTCGCTTGGCATTCATTTGAACGCCCAATGTGGTTATATTTGGCGACACTTCTACCACATTTTGAATGTTTCCGCGGAAACTTCTCCACATACCAATATGTAACTCAGTTTATTTTTTATGCTGAACCGTAATCTTATTATTGATACTCTGGATTCAATTTCGAACCATTTATAGAGTATTAAGTTGATTTTTCCAGAGGTATATAAGTTCAAAAATTATTTCGGATATTTTTCTAATCATTACAATTCATAATGATGAAAATATTACCTCAACTAATTTTATCTGATGTTCATTATATTCTTTATTATTTTCACAAAAAATATATATCAAATGAATAATAGTAATTATCATGAACTTTTTATGGCATAACCTATGCCACATATGTTCAGAATTCATACATTTAATTACTTTGGTGAAAATCTGCAATTTTGCAATTTTTCTTCGATTTTTACCAAAACACCCCTTTTCCTTGTATCAAATGATAAATCCTCCTACATAATTGAAGTAGATACCTGTAAAAACTGCGCTACGAAGCGATTTTGGTAAAAATCGAAAAACAATTGCCAAATTGCAGATTTTTTACCACCGCGTGACTTCACTCGGAGTAGGGATTCTTTATTTAAGACGATTTACAGCAGATATTTAGTAAAACAGAACTTAGCGCATCTATCGTTATATGCATGAGTATAAATGGATTCACAAAAATCAAATTTAGCATCATATGCCAACGAATAGTTACTATGAAAATTTTGCATACATGTGTGTATAAAATGACGTCATTGCAGCAAAACAGAGCTGGAATTTAGTTGCTGGATTTTTTGATAGATGGTGATGCGATCGATTGAATTATAAAATCCCTATCCTAGGGAAATCATAGGAATCGCACAATTTGTGAACCAGTGTGGCCAGATTCAGGACGTTTTTGGTAGCATGGCCACATGGAAAGGGAAACACACACAAGTACAAGCCACGTACATGTGAGGAGCGTGATTCGGCTAGCTTCGGACAGTGGAAAAGAGTGGACAATATATTTCTGTCGCCTTTTTCCTAATTGAAACGAAGCTAGTCGACGTCGAACGATGCCGGCTAGAGGGCTAAGATATTGTCGGTAAAATAATTTAAACATCGTTTTACCGACATGTTTATATGAAAAAGATGGTCTTACCGACACATTTGTACGAATAACCGCCAAAAATATTTAAACTTTTCAGCATTTAATATAAAAGAGTAACTTTTTTCATTTAGTTGAAATTAAAGTTTTTTGTTAATTAATTAATATACATATTTTTTTGTTTAGCATATAATTTATTCATAAATATTTATTTCAAATATAAATCGATGATTGTTGGTTACATATGTAACTTCCATGCGGCGAATTTTTTTTTTATTAACATATCACAGACAAAACCTACGAAAACATTTGTGCATATTCCCTAGCTACCTCCCATTCACGATCATATATATATATATATATTTTTTTTTTACTATGTGTTGATTGTACATGACTATATTATAGCTATGGAGACGGAAATATATGTTTAATGTGACGGAACACTAAGAATTTAATTTGAAGTGGTACTTATTGAATTATTTTTGTCTGAACCATGAGAAAATAAAAAATAAAAAAATATATTCAATAGAATTTCTCAATATAAAATTGTTCATATTTCATGAATGATTTCATAATATTAATATTTCATTGTTCATAAATCTGAAATGATTAAAACATATTATTTGTAGTATGATGAGAACCATTATTTTGGAGAATGGCTGTTAACAGTTTATAATTATGAATAATAGATATCAATAGATACCAATAGATAAAATGTCATTACTACTTATTATATACATATTTATTTACATGCATTATTCTCTCTATTTCCTATTACTGTTTCCGAATAAGACGACTACATCATGACGTAGCTTGAACACATAGGCCGGGTGTCGTTTACTAATTACCTGGTATACCTGAAACGTATAATTTTTCTTACAATATTTATTCATATTTTAAAAATTTATGCTCAGTGGAAAATATTATATGATATTTTGCTCTACTGAATAGGAAAACATTACTCACTCACAGATTTTATATTATTTTCAAAATCATATAATTTCAAATAAGTATCTCATGATCACGAAAAAAAAATGAAGGAATCAATGTTCCAGATTTTTATTCATCATTTTTTTATATTAAATCAAAATTTAAATATTTTCGTGAATCCACAGACATGCAATCATTATGCTCGTACATATTATTTTTCAAATATAAATCAAAGCCACCGGAAAATAATAATAATAAATCACTACACCATCGAGAACCAAATGTGAACAAAACATTTACCTAGTATATACGAATACACAATATTCATACAAGTATGCACACATCCAAGTAAGAAAAAAATTTCATCCATGGGGCATATATATATATATATATATATATCTCTTCCTTCACATCTTTCTATATATCTTTCATCTTCTTTCTCATTACAGTTTCCGCATAAAGATTTGTGCGCTCTCATAAAATGAGCGTTTGGACCCTTTTACCAATTGCACCGTATACGTGTACCGTATGTGAGTTGAAAAAAAATCCAATTGACGAAATTACGTAGATATTATTGGAATGTATAGTTTATAATGAATAGATTTCTTCAATGCTGCTCCTTATTGAATTATTATTATACAAAACTATTGTTTAATATAGTAATGATTCCAACTCATGATTGATAGAACGAAATTTCATATTTTCTGATTGTGAATAAATATTGTCGAAAAATTTGTGAGATTCAGGTATACGGTGTAATTGGTAAAAGGGTCCAAACGCTCATTTTATGAGAGCATACAAATCTTTATGCGGAAACTGTAATGAGGAAGAAGAAGAAAGATATATATAAATACAGGACGGAAGGAGAGTGAGAGATATGAATGGAATTTGATTTCCACTTGTATAGTATACTTGTATGAACTATGGAATATGAACAATTTTGTATTGAGAAATCCTATTGAATATATTTTTTTATTTTTTATTTTCTCATGGTTCAGACAAAAATAATTCAATAAGTACCACTTCAAATTAAATTCTTAGTGTTCCGTCACATTAAACATATATTTCCGTCTCCATAGCTATAATATAGTCATGTACAATCAACACATAGTAAAAAAAAAATATATATATATATATATGATCGTGAATGGGAGGTAGCTAGGGAATATGCACAAATGTTTTCGTAGGTTTTGTCTGTGATATGTTAATAAAAAAAAAATTCGCCGCATGGAAGTTACATATGTAACCAACAATCATCGATTTATATTTGAAATAAATATTTATGAATAAATTATATGCTAAACAAAAAAATATGTATATTAATTAATTAACAAAAAACTTTAATTTCAACTAAATGAAAAAAGTTACTCTTTTATATTAAATGCTGAAAAGTTTAAATATTTTTGGCGGTTATTCGTACAAATGTGTCGGTAAGACCATCTTTTTCATATAAACATGTCGGTAAAACGATGTTTAAATTATTTTACCGACAATATCTTAGCCCTCTAGCCGGCATCGTTCGACGTCGACTAGCTTCGTTTCAATTAGGAAAAAGGCGACAGAAATATATTGTCCACTCTTTTCCACTGTCCGAAGCTAGCCGAATCACGCTCCTCACATGTACGTGGCTTGTACTTGTGTGTGTTTCCCTTTCCATGTGGCCATGCTACCAAAAACGTCCCGAATCTGGCCACACTGTCTCAACGTAACTTGGCTAACATAACTTATACAGATTTACATAGGAGTATTAGGAGTGCATAGTTCAAGGCTTACCAATGCGACCAACTTTTAAATATATCATTCTACTGTTGTCACGTTTTCTACCACTATATAGGATATAGAATTATGCTAATTTAAAGTATATATTTCCAACAATAATCCCAAATTTGGTTTTTCGAAGCATTTTCTAGATGTTTGAATAATTTTTTTTCATATTTTATTATATAATCAACAATATTAATTATTAAAATTTTTCATTTTAGAAGTTGAAATCAGGGCATGTTCCCATGCAAAAGTTATTCAAAGTTTTTCAATAATACTAAAAAAATTTAATGAAAAAATTAATATTGTAAAAAAATTACTACTAAATCAAAAACTTTCAATATTTGTCTGCATTTGTTATAGAAAATATTTTTATAAATCGTATTCAGTGCCAAAATATGAATGATTTCTGAATTTCATATGTTTTTGTCTTCGATTGTACCTCTAGAACATCCTTAGCATCAGTGATATGTAGATACAATGTTGGCAATTGTATTATATTCAAATTGTTGGAATTCCATTGGTCAAAAAGATTGATCAATCCTGAAAAAAAATATATTTTTCATCCTAGAAATATTTGGGCAAATTATCAGTCCAATTGAAATCAATTTGTAGAATAACAAACGATTCTTCAATCTGAATAATTGTAATGTATCAGATTGTGGTTTTCATATTCATGTCGTCAATTTAAAGTTTCCAAACAAAAAATCAAATTCGTTGATATGACGAAACATGGTAGAAATTGCACAGCGGGTGCTGTCTACACTTATCATGAAAAAAAAAAAGATGCAATTGCTTCAGGTTATGGAACCAACAGTCGTAGAATTGGAAAAGATTCAGTTAAAGGATTTGATTGTTGTTGTTTAACCCTTCAGCCTTGTAGGAATCCTGTCATCACGTATGTTAATATATTTTTGAAAAATTGTCTGTTTAATAATGTCTTATGATATACTGAAGCAAAAATATATATTTGATTGTTTAGCCCAGATGGTTATTTATTCGATAAAGAAGCAATTTTGGAATATATCCTCACAAAAAAGCGAGAATATGCGAGAAAATTGAAAGAATATGCTGCACAAAAAAAAAGAGATGAGGTAACCTATATTTTTTATCATATGACAAAGCGAATAAACACTTGGACGTGAAAATTTCTCTATATTTAGGAAAAGACGAAGGAGATGACGGTTAATGAGGAATTGAAAAAATTAGAAAATTTTTTAAAATGTGAAAAAAACATTGTTTCACAATCGAGTGAAAAAGAATCCACAGTCAAACCATCCGATTCTATTTCAAATATGGCTAATGGTCGAAATAAATCTTTGCCAAGTTTTTGGATTCCATCGAAAACTCCAGAAACTAAACCAATACTTCTGAGTAAACCATCTAAAGTAATATATTGTCCAGTCAGTGATAAAGTTTTGAAATTAAAAGATTTAATACCGATAAAATTTACTGAGATTCGGGATCCAGACGATAAAAAATCATTGATAGTAAAAGAAGCAAGATATATGTGCCCCATAACGCATGATGTTCTTGGTAACAATGTTCCTTGTGCCGTTATAAAAACTACGTAAGTTTCAATTAAATTTCTACAATGAATCTTATCACAGGATTTTTTGTATTTTTGTTCAATTTTTAATTTATATTAATTACAGAGGCGATGTAGTGACTATGGAATGTGTAGAAAAACTATTAAAGAAAGATTGGATTCATCCATTAGATGGTACAAAAATATTAGAAAGTGATATTATTCCCTTACAGCGGGTAAGTGAGAGTGCCTTATTATTAAATACTTATTATTTTGATTATAAAATTATAATGTTAATGCTGTATTAATATTGTTGTAGGGTGGAACGGGATACGCTGCGGCAAATGATAACCTTGAGGGAAAGCACGAGAGACCAGTATTACAAGCTTAGTTTCATATTTTCATATATTTTATTCACACTATTATTCATGAATATATGTTTGATTTATAAATGTACATTCGCATATATTTAAACAAAAAAAAGCGAACGTCAATGTATGGTTTTTAATAAATTGCGTGACCAGAATAGATAGTAAACGAAGATTTTGTAAGCATTGGTTTTCTGGAGAGTTTTAACATATTAGTTTAAAAGAACTTTTATTTCATCAACCTATACGGGGAAAATCACGATATATTGGTAGTGAAGACAGTGTATGCGTATTCCATCACATTTTCTGTTTAGAGTATAATAATTTGTAAATGTGTAATTACATAGTTGTATTGCTGCCGACGGGCAATTTGGTTCTTGCTATCACGTATACACCAATCGTATATATAATATCATATATATACGTTAAATGAGTTTTTCCACTGGAACCTTAAGAAATGTACATGTAATATGTATTCATTTGATTAATTATACGCATATATAATAGTGAAATTGAAAATATGCAAGAGTTCGCTCTTCCTTATGGTATATGATGAAATAAAATGAAATAATTTAATGCTATAGATGAACGAATGTTTCATAATAAATGTACATAGTGCCTTTATAATTGATAACAATAAACATTCAAAAAATATATATTTAGTTTGATTCATTATCAATTATTAATATGAAACTTTTATTTCAATATTATGAATGGGTACGTATTGAATAACGTATTACTAAGTGATCGCCTGCTATTATAACAAGCAACGTAACCGAATCTCTGGTCATGGCAGGGGATTGTGTCGAACGTTCAATATATATATTTATGTATAACGGTAGGTTATGTAATTGCAACTTGCGTGTGTAGATTCGTGCCGATAACTACATGTTACCTCATACCGATAAAACTCGGTACGATTCTAGATGCGGTCATTTTCTCACCGACTTATAAAACCACTTGTTTACGTATGCAATAACGTTAGATTATTTATTTTTAATATTTATATATCAGTACAGAGATAAAAAACGTAAATTTAATGAAGTAAAAAAATTTGCATAAGTATGAAGAATTCAATTTTATAGAAAATTTCAATTTTTACCGATGATTCGATATCATTTATGAAATCCAATTAATTTAATCGGGATTAAAAGATGGAGAGAGACAGCAAGACGAGAGAGCGAATTACTAATCATGAGGTTGCCGACATAAATATTGTTATTTACTCACATTATGATTATGAAACAATGCATGTTATGCTGTTAAGTATCGAATGTTGAGTGCTTGTGGTAGACCTTGAATAAATAATCAGCAAAACGTAATATTAGTATTGTGGAAACCGCATTAATGTTACATTACAAGCAATCCGGTAGAAATTTTTCACGTTTCTAAAAAGTTTTTTATTTCAAATCGATCATTAAAAATGTGTACCATCGATAATCATCAATTAAAAAAAAAAAAGGAACGAACTTTGTTATAAACATGAATTTTTACACATTATTAAACATATTATTAAAAAAAAAAACTATCATTTTAAATTTATGAATTAAATATTATTAATAAGACAAAATTTCAGTCAGTTAAACAAAATAATTCTATAATGAATTATTGGATATTAATGTAATTAAAAAATACACAAATTTTTATAAATTATATAAAACTGTAGTTTTATAAATTGTAAACGATATATATTAAACGATGTTGAAATCAAGAAAGAGTAAAAAATTAAAAAAAATGAGTGAGAGGTCAATGTTAAAGATTAATCCCTCGTATTAATATCACTGAATTAATTACTTTGTACATATATGAGTTTTCTTCGTTATATTGCTCACACATATTTATTACTCGCTTATAAATAATGTAAAATTATTCGAGCATTAATTCCGTGGATTGTGAATAAAATGAAATATGTATTCCATCAATAAATATTCAAATGAATACGCATTGCAAATTATCCATACACAATATTAACTGGCTGGAAAAAACAAAAAAAAAATATCAGTTAAATGAAGGGTATGGAACGGATAAATGTAGAGAGTAAAAAGAATGGAGAATAGAGGGTTCCTCATAAACAAGATGAGATCCGTCAACTGCAGTTGAAGTAAATAATGTTTACATAATCACATTGAATCTATTATAAACTGATATCTATAGTTGACATTATTCTCGTTGATTATATAATACAGAATTTCATGAAAAATCATAAAATAACTTGATATAAAAACAGAAACATTCATTATCGATAAATAAAAATAGAAATTTGACCGTAAAAATATTTTTGTATTTCTCATGCATGAAAAAATTCTATATAAATATTATAATTTAACTGTACACCCGACTCGTTGAGCAATGAAATGCTAAAAAAAAAAAAAAAAAACAAATTAGTAGCCAATTATTAGCATCTTGTGCACGAAGATGACGTCAAAATCGTTCGAGAGTCTAATCATAAATCGTTATTTGCTCATTCAATCGTCAAAATAATTAACGCTACTGATTGCAATAAATATAAATAATGAATATATACAGAAAAAGAATATAATAATAATAATATGAAATAATTTGAATGTTGATGTATATTGGAATTTCATTAAAAAAAATACACAAGAATGAGAATAATGTTGAATGTATACAATATATACATACATATATTTCTCATTGAATATAATCTCAAGTGACCACTGGTGGGTGTGCGGTGTCACTTTACCAATCAACAACTGGCGGAGGGAAAAAAAAATAAAGAAAAAGAAAAAAATAGCAAAAAATATAATACATGAAATCGAAAAAAATACCTGGGGTGTCGAATGTAAGTTTGATTCAATAGTGTATATTATTGATATTTTAATAAATACGATGGTATTTCAGTGCACGACGTACATAACGACGCTCCTAACGAAGACTATAATTTGTAACTTATTATTATAACGTATTAAATTACCATAGTTTTCGGTGGAGGCATCGATAAGTGAATATTCCAAATTTATTTCTAATAATATTTGCATCAAAGAAAAATGACAAATAAATTTAAAAAATTGAAAATAAATGAACCTGAATAACATATGATACAAAATACAATTTAACGGCGCGTGGTAGAGATGACACGGGGTTACAGGAGAGATAAACACAGTGCAAAAAGGGGGAAACGTAATGACTTCAAACGTTCATGTACATTATCATCTCTCTGCGATAATGACGATTCGCAGGATAAACGCTTGCATTAACTGCACCCTCCACTTTTATCCCTGACAATTCGCGTACCTTGATTAACGTTAATTAATACAGTTTGCAATCTACAGAGATTCAGATTCAGAAAACATAATTCACCATATCCATGATCGATTATGTTATTTTATTTTTTCAATATTATTTCTTAAGTATCATAACTTTTTTCATAAGGCATTTAAAGTTAAATATCATATTGCTTTATATCAGTGGATGAAAAAAAAAAACAGAAAAACAAAACAAAACACAATGAAAGAAAAAAAAAATCATATGAGTTTGACATATAGCCCAAGACGATATACCTGAATATGTAGCATTTCTATATGTTTGCAATTGTATATAATAAATAAAAAGTGAAGAAAACAAATACAACTAAACATATGTATGTGTATCACGTCGTAGAAAGAAGGACAGGAAGTGAAAAAAAACTTTTGAGGATTCTATTTGTGTCACCGTTCACAATATGTATATAACTAAATATGTGTGTTTGACTATAGTCTACACATACCTATACACTCTATCTATATTTCTGAAATATTATTTACGATACTGTCAATATTAATTTTTTTTTTATCATAAATTCACGATACTCATGAAAAAACATAACTTTATGAAATAAAATTATTGGATCGGTTATTCGAATTATTCCGTGATAGCTCAACTACACGAATGCTAGCATTTCATTAATAATGCTGATAAAATGTAGGCATTTGTGTATTTTTGGCCATCAAGATTAAGTTACTGTGAATGGATATAATAATAATAATAATAATAATAATAATAATAATAATAATAATAAAATCTGACAATAGTATAATGATATAAATTTATAATATGAAATATCAATGATAATCATGTGTATGACACGAAATAAGGATGAATAATTGTGAATGTGGTGATTGTTATACTATAGGGGTGGTACCAACTATTATTCACTATTTATATATATATATATTTTTATTATACAAATGCTGATACGTAGGGCGGTTTATAGTCACTCCCACTTGCGGCGCATTATGCGAAGCGCCGTACATATATCCAAACGCTGTATAATAATATTGTATTCACTATTAGAGTCAAAATGACCACGTGGTACATACCTACCACGCTGACAGTGATCTGTACCTTTCGCGTTCTACGTTCAGTTGGGTTTCCGCATTACTAACGCGTGAATCTAATTCAACATCAACGATTTATTTACACATTCACTCGCTTATATTTATTTCTTTACTCCAAATTCAGTGTAATATTTTAGTTTTTTCTTCCTTTTTTTTTTTTTTTTTTTTTTTTTTTCATTATCATAGAAAGACAATTTATATTGTTATGAACATTGAAATTTTTGACAGTTATGAATAATGATAATAATAATGTCGTATATTAAGAAACAATAATTGAACTAGTGGTAATAAATGTTTGAAAGAGTAAATGTTTGGATACGAACGCCAGTGGTGTAATAATTAAAGGACAATACAACGAAAAATTATTGTCCAATTATAAATATATATTTATAAGTAGTGTTATGCAATAAATTGTAGATGGGTTTGATTCTCTAATGAGTTATAAGGTAACGCGTATACTGTAGTGAAAACAGACCATTTTTTTTTTTTTCATCATACAGCGGAGTCACGACGATGTGGTGTTACTTATTATACTCACGTGCTGGATGTACAACTTTTCCGGTAAAAAAAAATTTTTATGTATGTATATTTAATTGATATTCATTATTAAAATATTATAATTGTGAATAATAATTTATCATGAGTAATAATAACATTCATACTACTGATATTAATTATTATTTAACGTACATAAAATACTCCACTGACAAAATGCACTTCGGACATTGCGCAAAAACACAGTTTATTGGATATATTATATAGAATTATAATATTTCAGTAGTTAAGATTATCAGCAATTTATTCATTTATGTATTTATTTATTCATTTATTCTCCTTTCCGTTAATTATTTTCAATTTATTCTTTCATAATTGTTCATTTCATTTCAATTTATGTTTTTTTTTGTTTTCAACAGTAAATTTAATTTCTGATTAAAAAGTAATCAAATGAAATTGTAGATAAGCAACCAAAATTTTATATTTTTGATGGCTGCAGATGAAAACGAGTCAACATCAAATTGTAATAGATCAAATGGCCAAACAGCGACGATACGTACGGGCGGATAAAAGAATGGAGGTATCGGCATAACTAACAAAAACCATCACATATCCTATAATAAAGAGAAAATATATTTAAAAAAAAACTGAGTTATCATTTATAATAGGATATATGTTTAAAAATTGGGGAGAACCCCACCGCTATCGTGGCTATATCGTTAATGATTGAGAAATGGTGGCTCAAGACATGGCTCAGAGCTATAACGAGCTCTTTCATGCTACACAAGAAACACAAGAATTTATAACTTTAGAGGCATTGAGTCCGCACGATCATACAAGTGATCACAATCAAAATATTTCATCTGTTAATACGAATGCAAATATTTATTTTGATGATCAATCAGAAGATCAGAATCGTCAATCTCAACAGCAACATCAGAGAACGTATTATAATCTATCAACTCTGTCGGAGTAAGTGGTCTCGTGTTTTATAATATATTATCATAAGTATATTCGTCGTTGTTTTATTAGATTATGATAAATCTTGATTTGAAAACAACACGATAAATCGTATTCTATACAAAATTTTAAACTTCAAACTGTTTTACTTTACATTTCAATTGATATATGTGTACCTTAGATGAATAAATATTTTATTCACTGTTTCATATTGACCAGAATGTTTTTGGTTAACATATTTATTTTACGATAAACATTATAAGTATAAAATATTTTTTAAAGACATTTCAAATAATTGAAATTAGATATGTAGTACCAAAAGAAAAAACAAATGATAAATTATAATAAACAAAAGAAATTTACTATAATATAGCAATGAAATAACTAATTTGCCACACACATATATACATGTATACATACATACAATATACATAAATAAATTTATAAACATATAAGTATTGATACATTGAGATTTTATTATGTAAGAAAATTGCACTACGCAATAAAAAAAAAACAAAAGAATTTTTGATTTGTTATTAATATATTATATATATTTAAAACATAAATAAATCACAGTAATTTATTAAATTACTGTCAAACATATAAATATCACTTAAGCATAAGCAAATAATTGCATCATATTTATTGAACTAGTCAATATTTAATAGTCATTGATTTAAATTATCCACTACATTACATTGAAAATAATTATATTAATACAAAAATACGTGTATTTTTAGAGTTTTTTGGTTTATTTTTTATATAACAGTTCGTGTACAAAGGCATACTTTGGCGACATTCGTCATGCAGCAAACTGTGGACTATCGAGTGTTCATCCATTGGCTCCTACGGCAACGCCCGCACCATTATTATCACCAGCATTAATTGATATTCACAAGGAACACTCTACAAGCGCATTTGATGATAATGAAGTGAAAGGCAGTCATAATATCGTTACAATTCCTCATACGTCCATCATTCCTATCAAGCCCAACGTTAATAATAACAATAGTAACAATAATAATATCGACAATACTATAAATACAATTAAATCATCGATATTACTTGATAATAATAATGATGATAGAGATGATAAAAGTGCAGTAACAGAAAATTCTGTAGAGCAACCGACGAAATCGATGACTGAATTGAGTCCATACAGTGATGAACAATTAAATACACCTATAACAATTCAAATTACTGAACAATCACCATTAACTGGCTATCAAACTGGTCATTCTCATCGTCATCATAATCATCATCATCATCATTATCATCATCATCATCATCATCATGTTAATCAACATCGACGCCAGCATCTTTATCATCATCGTCATTGTCATCAAGATTCATCCGATACACCAGTGTGCAATACTCCACCAGATTCGCATGATGATTATTCACCTGTAACAAAAAAACGAAAAATTTCATGCCAGTGAGTATTTGAATATACTCAAGTGTTATTATTAACAAGTTGTGGGAATTTAATTGCCTATTATGTCAAGTGACTTCATTAATCAAAGTGTCAACTTACTTAAAGTATCCCTTGAGAAATATTGCCCGCCATTGCCACGGGGGTAATATGCATCAATGGCATTGCTTTTACACTTGACCGATAGAAATGGTAACGTTGACGTTCAAGATCAATGAAGTTGTCGTCATATCATTATGCTTGAGAAGCCATGTAATTCTAAGTAGTTAATTTACAAAGTGTTATTTTATGAAGGCATATATTATTACATGACATATATACTTACTATTTTTATTGCACATACTTTTATTTTGTCATTATTTATTGCATCCGTATATATCTATCGGAATTTATCTTAATTTTTTTCATTCATAGTGACGATAATGATTCGATGGAAGAAACAACCGACGACACCAAATCCATTCGGACTAATGCCGATAACAAAAAGTAACTATTGAATTTTTTTTTATTGTTTTAGTTATATTATTTATTACAATTCAATGTTTTTATTGGAAGGAAAAAACAAAAAAATTTTAATTGAAAAAATAGAAAATTAAGACCAATAGTATAAAATTAACCTTGACCTACAGTTTGATTTAAGGGATTAACTTCAAGTTGGCTTCGTCCGTGACGTATCATGCATAGTATTAGTTCAACCCCTACTCTATTTTACTACCAATTTAGCAAAATATCAATAATAATAATTACTAAAATGAATAAATAAAATCCTTTATTATATTCTTCAAAATTTGGGAATAAAAATTGAAAATGTGTGAAGAAGTAATGAAGATAGTGAAAAATAAATAAAAATATTTGCATGAAATTTCAGACAAAATCACAGTGAAATCGAGAAACGGAGACGCGATAAAATGAATACTTACATCACTGAATTATCAGCAATGGTACCAATGTGTCATGCCATGTCAAGAAAATTGGATAAACTCACAGTTTTACGTATGGCAGTGCAACATTTAAAAACAATACTTGGGGCAGTTACATCGTACACTGAACGCTACTTTAAACCAGCATTTCTTAGTGATCAGGAATTAAAAACACTTATACTACAGGTATGACAAAAATATGTACATAGTGAATGATTATTAATATTAATAATTTATCATTATAATTTAAATACTTATAAGAATAAATATATAATAATATATATGATATTATGGATGGTGTACTTTTACTGTTTAGTACGATACAGGTATAGTTATGTTAAATGGCAAGATTGTGAGCAAACCGCGACCCTCGAAAGACTCATTCGTATATAGCTATCGCAACTTCAAGTTATTCCCTCTGTAGTTGATGCATCGATAAGACTTCTCTCGCGACACCCAGACTCTAAGTTTGCGATTGCACAACACATTACATTCTACTTGTCTCAGAAAATGAACCTCCTCTTACACATATAAAATCATATACATCTGAAACTTCTATACATAATTAATTAATTTTCTTCTTGATTTTACTTCAATATACAATACAATACAATGGCTAATGAATTTATTATTGATGACGGACGTACTCAATTTTTTTTATTCTTTGAATAAACGATTAATACTTTTTTTATATTTTTTAATATTGATTAATTAATTTTATCTCTGTTTATCCGTCAAAAACTTTCTCTCGCTCATTCTTATGTACAATTACATTGACCCCCCCCCCCCCCCCTCCTTTTTCTTTTTAAATATATATTTCACCTTTTACCAAGCACGCATTGTACAATGTAGGCAATTATGAATGCCAAATTAACTGTGTATGTAATTTCTGAGGTCTATTCATATTAATTGTGACAAAACGATTCCAGAATACACATTAAAATCCACAATATTATACTGTACTCGAATATATATTTACTATCCTAAATTAATTAAATTAGTACATTATACATACAAAAAACTTCTTTATGAGATTAAATGTATTTTTTTACGTTATATTATCTATAATTTGATGAAATAACATGGATATTTAATTGCAATATTATTTTTATATTTATCATGTTCTTGGATAGATCCTTTGTTGCATCATATTATATGTAATATAAATATGTAAGTATATGGATATAGATATTCCCCTACACATATGTAAAAGTTGATACAAGGATTTGGTAATACGAACCACACCCAACATACTAGATCAATTCCTCGAATCGAAACAACGTATATACACATATTATTATTATTGTTATTATTATTATTATTATTATTGTTTTTGTTAGCCGAAAGGGTATGAATTACATCGTCACGGTTCAATCTACGACGAAAGTTGTAATGTACATTATATATATCAAATGATACAGCGATAAAATATAAATGTTTTCATGTATTCCGATCTACAATACGATTATTCGGTCATTGAACCGGATCATGATGTAAGGGTCACACAGTGTATTTAAATCCATTTTTTTTCTAGTTTTGTTCTCCCTTTCGCTCACACTTTTCCTTCGTTACATTATGTCATTCCTTTTATCTTCATTTATTGAAACATATGAGCCGAGTGTTTTTTACTATGCGTAATCAACTTTGTAATATTTTACATCATTTCACCAGACACAACGTATATATAGTCTTTTTCTCTTATCAGTTTTATTTTAATTATCTATTTGCCATTAATATTAATTAATTATTAATTCCCTTGCCTTTTTTACCCATTTCATTTTCCTCCTTTTTCTCTTTTTCATTTTGTTATAGGCTGCAGATGGTTTTGTTTTCGTTGTAGGTTGTGACCGCGGCAGAATTTTATATGTATCAGAATCTGTTTATCAAACGCTCAATTATTCACAGGTATAATTCGAAATAAATTCTATTTTTACTTTGAGAATATTTATGAATGTAAACATTTTTTTAATATTAATATAAATAATGTTTTCCAATTTTTTTTATTTGAGGATGATCTTCTTGGTCAAAGTTGGTTTGACATTCTACATCCTAAAGATGTCGCAAAAGTAAAAGAACAATTATCATCATCGGATCTCAGTCCACGTGAAAAATTAATTGACGCGAAGAGTGAGTTGATGAATCATCATTATTAAATGAATAAAGTGTAATAAATTCATGTGAATATAGTGGTATGTACGTACAAGATATTCATAATTAATTTTTTTTAAATATAAATGTCAATTGAACGTTTTGTAGACATGGCATAGTTGTAGGTAAATACCGATAAAACCACCACGATCAACGATGTTTTGCTTTTTATTCCATTATTACTTATTCAGAATGTTGAATATATTATACATGTAAATAGTAACAATATTTCTAATAATAATATATTATTTATATTTATTGTATCTAACCTCAGATATTATTGTGTGATAAAATTTGTTATATACATTGTATTTATATTTATTTATTTTGTAATGTGCTTTTTCAGCGATGCTTCCTGTTAAAACTGATGTACCACAGGGTGTTTCTCGACTATGTTCGGGTGCTCGGCGATCATTTTTTTGTAGAATGAAAAGAAAAGTTGATAACTCTGGAAACTGTGGTGAATCACAAGTAAAAGATGAAGTAGACGTTACCACTAAATGTCACAGACGAAAAAAGCAACAAAATAACGGTTTGTATCTTGAAAAATACTTGTATTCTGATTTAATTACTATGTACATTATGATTGAATAAGTGTAAAGCAACATGAATTATTTAATTTTTTTTTCTTGCTTTACACTGAGACTGTGATTTTGTATATGTATAAATTCCATTTTCACCCCAACAAATCTGAAAGATGAAACGAATATTTCTCCAATTGGATGAATAAAATTTTCTTTGACAAGTAAACCGAAGAATTGTCTGCGCGACTAACTGGTCGATTTCAAATATATTCATGAATCGCATTCACATTTTTAAAAATTCTCATAGCGCAGTTTTTTCTTTTTTCATATTTCCATATCTGTTATTTGCTATTGATAATTTTTCTTTAATTTACTATGATTGTGGTTTTTTTTTTGTTTTTTTTTGTTTTTTTTTTCTCAATAATAGATTGGAAGTACTGTGTTATTCAGTGTACCGGTTATTTAAAGCCGTGGGCACCAGCTCAAATTGGGTTGGACCAACAAGAAAGTGACGGAATTAGTGAAGGATGCAATCTTTCTTGTTTAGTCGCTGTTGGAAGAATGCAATTACGGCTCGAACCACTCTCACTTGATGTCAAAACTCCAAGATTACGTACCATTGAATTTGTTTCTCGTCACGCTATTGATGGCAAAATTATTTTCATCGATCAAAGGTCCGCTTCATTTTATTCTTGTTTTATTATCATTATTATTTATTATTATTTTTTTTTCATCTGTTAGTTTAAATTTTTGTTCACAACGGAATTTCAAATAATAAACCTTTTCTTGGTTTTTTTTTTCTTCAATACTCAGAGCGACGCTTGTGTTGGGTTTCTTACCTCAGGAACTTTTAGGTACGAGTATGTACGAACACTACTACCGTGACGACATTCCTCACCTTGCTGAATCTCACAAAACCGCTCTGCAAACATCCGAACACATTACAACACAGGTATATACTTTAAAATGTATAATAATTGAATAAATTATACGTCAAAATTGCTACATTTATTCGAGATAATACACACACAAAAATGTACTCCAGGTGTACAGATTTAGAACTAAAAGTGCCAACTTTGTGCAACTTCAATCAAAATGGAAATCTTTCAGAAATCCATGGACCAAAGATATTGAATATCTTATTGCTAAAAATTCAGCTGTTCTGTAAGCACACATTAATATTTAAATGAATATCCATTCATTGAATTCTTATGTCAAATATTAATGAGCATTATTACAAATTTGACATTTAGTTGTGATGGTCGACTAGTAGAGAACACTACGCATCGTTCGGAGGGTACTAATGTACAAGAAAACTATGACTTTTTTGCACAAAGCAATGGAAATTTAGAAAGATTAATATCTAGTCATGTAGAAGTGAGTAAAATTGGAAGACGAATTGCAGAAGAAGTGTTGGAACATCAAAGACGAAACGAAGATTCATCATGTGGTGAGGGTCTCAATCCCATACAAAAACACGTTTTAGTCAACACCAAAGTATGTCAGACACTGCCAATTTATTTTTTTAAATTTTTTATTTGAATTGAATGTATTCGTCCAGTGTAACGATCTGTTTTTATTACTTATACAGACAACAGCAACAACATCATTAGAAATAATGCGAGATGATGCGGAATCTAATGTTAGCAGCGACAGTAACAGCACTAATCCAATAGCTACTTATAATCCCATCAGAAATAACGTCTCAATAAATGACGCAGTGAATGAACAAGGTTTCTATTTTGTATTATACGTCTGATTAAACAACATTATTGATTCAATTCTTGATCGGTATAATAATAATGTTTGTTTGATACAAGGAGGTGACGAAAACATGATGGACATCATTGGTAGTAATACAGTAAATGATTTATCAAATCCTATTCTATCTGATGGAAATGATGAGGCTGCAATGGCAGTAATAATGAGTTTATTGGAAGCTGACGCTGGGCTAGGAGGCCCAGTTGATTTTTCTGGACTTCCATGGCCACTTCCTTAAAACTTTAAAATGTTTTTTTTCCTTATAATAAATCAAAACTTAAGCATAAAAAACAGAATAATAAGAAATTGTGTCATAATATATTTGCCAATAATTGGAAGTTAAACATTCAGTACAAATAATATGCACATGTATGATTGATATCAACACTTATTGAATAGTGTTAATAAATAATATTGAAACACGTGTCAAACGTAATGAGCTTATTCTCATATAGTAAAACCTTGTAAGTACGTTAGTTTCCTACATCTCCAACTATCTTCTTCAAAGGATACCTCTGTTCGATAGTATATTAGATCCAATAGTAATAGTCCGATCGATCGTCTCCCTGAATAACGCATTAACGAGATTTTACTGTATGGAGTTTATCCGCTCAATCAGATACTCATGTTTCAAATGTGCTTATTTTACAGTAATATAACATCAGATTCGATGTATAAATGACAATAAATTTATGGGGTTCTTTATTTTCTTTCTCGCCAAAAGATTTGGATGATTCGTTAAATGGCAATTAGTTTAAAGAGTTAAATAAACATAAGTTTTACAAACGTCAACGAGATTCAGGAGACAAGAAATTCTTATAAAATAAATAATCTTCTTCTTTTTATTTTAGAAAAATGTTTTTCCTATTTTTATTTTTTTATTTGCAGAGGATTTTCAGGAATAACTAGTTCTCCGTGAATAACGAACTTCCGCTATAGAAGAAATTGCCATATATAACTATCGAAATTTTAATAGGTTTGAAATAAAGTATGATTAATTTTGTATTTACATTTGTATTATAAACGTTAATTACAATATTAATGAAATTCACATGTAAACATGGACACATATACGTATAATTGGAGTATATCATATATACATTCATAATATATATATTGCATACTTACCATTATTCATTAAATAATGTTTTCATTTTTTTCCTTTGCGAAATAATTGCTTTCGAATCTGTGGTATCTAATTCACACTTTATTTCCATATCGTCTTTATTCGTCTCTTTATGTTTACGTTTTTTTTTCATTGCTTTATTTTTTACTTCTGTTTTAACGACTGGCTCGCGCTTTACTCTGAATTGCGTTATGAATTTATTTTCATTCATCATATTGTTTTGCTGTTTTGGCACGAACTCATCATTTGATAAACTTTCAACATCACGAATGGTTGATTCTCGTTTAATTTTCACACTTCTAATTATATTCTCTTCGATTGTTCTTATTTTAGGCTTTTTGAATGGCACAAAATCAATCGAGGTATCATCGTTTTCTAAAATTCTTTCACAAATTTCATCTTCGCTTCTTCTTGTTGGTGATATATTTGTATTTTCAATATTATTGTGATTCGCTGCTTCTTCCTGTGATGAAATTTTAAATTTTTTCTTGTTTTGCTTTTTGATTTTCAAATCACGATCAATATTGAATTGATCAACACTACTATAACTATCGTCAACTTTGACATTACATTTCTGAGAAGTGATAATTTTAGATGGAATTGCATGATGTGTTTTATTTTTATTGTTCTTTATATGCTCCATAACAGTTTTTTCTTCTTTTTGTGTTAATGGTTTTTTGGTTTCCCCAACATCCTCCTCAGAGCTTGAATCACTGCTTTGATTCAAGATTGAGGTAAGAAAACTGACCCGGTTTGATGATTTCTTTTGTTTCATGGATGTGTCATCATTATTTTCAGAGTGTTCACCATTAACAGATTCACGATCTTCTTTCAAGGGATTCGAATCAGGTTTAAAATCTTTATCATTAGTGAGGGTGGTGCTGGAAATTAAAATATAATAGAAATGACATTTTCGAGAATATTCTTCATAACTGAATCATGAAATATTGAAAATAATTACTCTGATAATAATTCTCCTTTGATGAAAGGTAATCTTCCCTTAAAATCGACATGTATTACAGTAAACTTTACCTCTTGACCTACTTCTATGCAATGATTTTGCCGTACGGCATTTTCGTTAATTAGAATTGAGACATTAAAAGCTTTGTGTACCAAGACACCCACATGTTTTGTTGCTTGCTTATTCACAATGCCTATGAATTAATATATACAAATAGTATTACAATAATTGATAAAAATAACGTAAAAATGTAATCACATACCACTGAGAATGCAGCCAACATCAGGTTTAAATAGATAAAAATCTGCTTCTACATCTATATGAATAAAATGAGAATCATACAAAATTGATCCTAATGAAGTGAGAATCTTCGGATTTTTGTATGATAAAAGTAGTCCTTTAAGTCTGAAAAAATATAAATTAATAACGATTTAGGTAATGAAGAATTATTTTCAGACTGTTAATAGTTTTGGCGTTTATAATTAACCTCAAAATTTGTATAAAATTAGTTTTTAGATTTAAGAACAAATATTGTGAGAAATACATTAAAAAATATGGCATTCATTTTGTTTCTTTTTTTTTTTTTTTTTTTTTTAATACATACTCGAAATCATAAAAATTAATTGATGAACTAAGAATTTCGTGAAGAGCTTTGTTGAGATCATTCAAATGAAACGGATGTAAGGCAATATGTCGTTTCGCTCTTTCGAAATATACACATGAATTTTTATTGTCCACTAGTGCCCTCAATTCACTTAAAGACCAATGTATCCCTGTATTTATTTTTGATCCCATTTCATTTATGGTGTGCCTATTCACACATTTTTTAGCATTTGAAAATAAATAACTATCAATACTTAAAAGATCTCTTTCACCCATAGAATAAACAAAAAGAAGTGTGGCTATATTTATATGTCATTGATCTGTGGCGACATCGTCAGCACCACCACGCTTCTACAGACAAATAACTGAACAACTCTATCGCCATGCCATCTAGTAAGAGAAGATGAAACTATATCATGACTACAGCTCTACACATCCACTACAGAAAAACCGAGAACAATGGCGCGTCTTGATTCAACCGACAAGAGATACGCATTCGCTTCAGTTGTAGCAGTCCCGCATCTTTTCTGATAAACAGATTTTGTACCTGTCTACATAACATTTACTTTGCATAAAACAAGTAGTAATCTTGTAACTTTATGGTGTAAAATAAATGTAAATATATCTAGTGAATTTATGTGCAGATAAATAAATATATTATAGAAACGAAATAATTCTATAGATCAATCAGTTACAGCACTCTGAAGCGAATCAAATCAGAATTAGTCAGCTGGAACGCGGTAAATTATCGAAATTTTGAAGATAACGCGGCAGATTCGAACGGAATTTTTTGGGGAAATAAACGTGACGTAGTATTTCGAATTATTGGGAAGTGGAAAATGGAGTATGACAACTAGTGAAAGAAAATATAACTTTTATAAATCTTGTATGATGAAATCTCATGCACATGTATGTTAAATTTTTATTTTTTTATTTCAATAATATAACACGAAAAAGAATCTCAAAGTTTTTCTATATATAATAAACGAAAAAATGTGAATAATTTGTATTGTTTCGAAGTATGACAGTCTTTTTAACAAAAATTTAAACTCATGATTTCATTATTTGTCTTGAACATTAAAGCGATTTGTCAACATTGGAAATGCTTCTGGAAATATAGAAGAAATGAATTTATTAAGGCGAAACTGAAGTCACGGCCGAACTTGGACGTGAAAAAGCCCTTATCTGAGAGCCCAGATAGCAAAATACCTCTACGGTACGGGTATAAAGAGGGTACAGCGAACTGTTGATACGGGTACAGCACTCTTCTAGTACCTGCGTATAGTATTAAGGCGAAACTGGAGTCAACTTTTTTACCGACGGAATTTCCAAATCGTAGTTAACATTTTTCACCCTTTTTTCTTGCTTTAAATAAAGAATCCTTTTACAGAATTAAAGTAGAGACCCGTAAAAAGTGCGCTACGAAGCGATTTTGGCGAAAATCGAAAAAAAATTGCAAAATTACAGATTTTTTACCACCGCGTGACGTCACTTGAAGTAGGAATTCTTTATATAAGACGATTTACTGCATATATTGAAAAAAGCGCTTCGTAGCGCATCTTTCGTTATATGTGTGAGTATAAATGAATTCACAAAAATCAAATTTAGCATTATATGCCAACGAATAGTTACCATGAAAATTGTGCATACATGTGTGTGTAAAATGACGTCATTGCAGCAAAACAGAGCCGAAATTTAGTTGCTGGGTTTTTGATAGATGGCAATGCGATCGATTGAATTATAAAATCCCTATCCTAGGGAAATTATGGAAATCGCTCAATTTGTGAAGCATTAGGACTACACACAGCCAAGATCATCACGATGTTGGGTACACTGACTATCCAAATTGAAAATGTAGAGATTGCCTCATTCAACTGGATATTACTTCGCTATGAAAATATGATCAGAATTTGAATGCCATTACATTCGCAAATCAAGAAATATAATGTTTGGAAGGCACTTTTTTATTTCTTGCATTGATTATAAACAATATTATAATCATTTTTAATTCAAATAATAATCACAGCATATAATTTTTTTCAATTTTCACATACAGTTGGTTGAAGAAAAACATTATTACGTGGAAGAATCGATGAATAAAAAAAATTATTAATTGATGTACTGAAAGTAATTAAATGTATAAATTCGGAACAAAAGTAGCATACGCCATAAAAAATTTATTATAATCACTATTATTCATTCGATAAATATTTTCTGGAAAAATAATAAATAATATAATGAACATCAGATCAAATCAGTTGAGGTAATATTGTCATCATTATAAATGGTAATGATTAGGATATCAACTGAAGTTATTTTCATACTTATAAACTTTATCCCAAATAAACGAAATTAAATTTTTGCGGGAATATTCAAAATTTGGTCGAAGTATCGTCACGTGACCAAATTTGGCGCTGAAATGAGTGTGAAGCGACACTCATATATATAATATCAGTATATTATAATTATCAAACGAGATTATGATAATTTCTATTAGAATAAACGGAAATATGTTCGTCCATCAAGTCTTACTCACAATCATCGATGCATGCATACATACATTTATATGTACGGATATACATACCTACGTACAGACATACATATACACATTTTTTTTTTTGCTTAGTATCGGGGAGCGTCTTATGACGATTTTCGAGTGCCCCTCTAAAACACACACAAAGAAAGAAAGGAAGAAAGACAGATAGAAAGAAAGAAAAAAACAAAGAAACAAAGAAACATCAGAAGGAAGAAGGAAAGGATGAAATAAACTTATATCAATGAAAAAATGTTCACAACAAAAAAAAACGACACCAACCACAACAACAACAACAACAATAACAATAACAATAATAATAATAATTTGTTCTTCAAACTTTATTATATTTTTATGTATTTTGGTGTTATCATGTATCCTGGTGTTGTGCCCTTGTGGGCGTATTGCGTTGCATAAACGTTCCCATATGAAAAAAGAATGCGCACAATAATGAAATTTATGTGTACGAATGATAACTGGAAAAATATATAAAGAATCGAATGAAATTATTATTTTCCGTTTTTCTATTTTACATATTTCTCCGATTATTTTTCACGCGCTTGAATTATATTATTGTGCACGTTCCCATATGTTTAAATGTATTTATCCAATTACTCTTCACAAGAATCTTATTTTCATTCATAATTATATATTCTATATTTTCTAATATCTTTATGAACATATAATAAATTTAAATGTTCAAATAAGAATAAGGGAAAAAAAATATGAATTAAAAATTACAAAAAATTCACAAAATTAAAAATTAAATATTTCAGCGTACGACCAATATTTATGTATATTCATTCATATTGATATTAATGAAGAAGAATTTTTTTTAATTTTAATAGAAATGAAATATATAAAATTTTGCGTTTGGATGAAATTATGAATATTTTACTTATTTACAAATTCAAGTTTGAGAAACATTTTATTCAAAAACTATTCAAAATTTGATTCAATCAAAAATTGTCAAATATATACCCTAAATAGATTTTATTGAAAAAACAAAAAAACCAATTGTTAATGTTCTTCCCCATTAGTATTCTAATATCAGTGTCAAAACAAAAAAAAAGCAATGACCATCACATCTGAAAAGGAGTAATACCAAAGCTTAACAAAATACTATCAGTTTCATCTGAAAAAATCCATAGATAACTTCATCGATTATCGGAGCATGTAAAACCGGTCGATGCGGGTTCATTCATTCCAACACCGTCTTACCGCGCAGTCTAACGTACTTCATCCTTTGTCGCCTGAGTATTCAACAGGAGGACCCACCTCGTTCCCCCACTCCGCGTATCACGATGCACTTAGTAGGCGTGGCGATATATGTCTTTCATATGTGTGTGATATAGCAAATATCAACATGTGCATCTCCTGCTCGCACCTAACATTCATGCGTCTGTAAAACAAGTCATACAACGACAAAAACACAAGAAAATGTATACATTGTCCTAATGACCATCATCGACCGTTTCTTTTTCTATTCGAACATTAAACATGAATCTAAAGAAAAAAAAACAGATTATTCGGTGGTGAAAGTCGAACCCAGAGTCTACGGATCGAACTTTTAGAGACTGACATATTACCCAATGTGCTATTTATGCATATATTCATATCAGGATATATAGTAAATAATAAAAGGCATCATTATATCACCTTCTAAATTTGAAATTTTTTTTGTGCATGAACACTCATACATACATTGTCAGCGGATCCAAGATATTTTAAATTTGATATTTGAAACCTACCACAGACCAAAAATCTTATCGTTTATGCGCAATGTTGAATTTTGATTATTCATAATATACGAGAAATATATGATATGCAATACACAGATTTGTAATACATATCCATAAGTGAAATTCTCCATCGTATATAGATTGATTATTGATAAATTATGTATATATTCAAAAAATATTCGAGATAATTTGGACGGGGTATCCTAAATTTCCTTCAAAGGGAATTACCCTTTCGAAAGGGAAGAATAAAAAATGAGCGAGAAGTACAGAAACAAGCTCTGAGGTAAGGCGAATATTACAACCCCGGTAATTTTTCTGATTTTACATTATCCGTTCTGTCTCGATGATGTTTTCAACAATCGTTCCGTTGTTTTGCATGTTTGAGAAAATGCTTTGAATTCGTCGCATCCAGTACACCATTCAGTTGCGGGAAATATTGAATGAAGCGTGAAAAAAACAAACAATTGGGTAGAGTGCTCTCAGGATCAGTAGAGCCGAATTACTCATCATTTCATGCGTATATATTGGGCATATGGGATTTGAGCGATTGATTTATTTCATCAAGCTCAGAAATCGGATGGAAATTACAATCATGAGTGGAAATAAACGTATAGCTATCTTTCATTTATTCCAATATCATCAAATATTCCTGACCGATAGATTTGTCATTATGCATGATTATAGGTAATGCTAGGACGAACTAAAGTTGCTCTGGATCATCCAGATCCAATATGTGTTTCAGTCACAAATTCCAATCGAATAATCTACACAATTATCACGCGATCGTCATTCATCCCGCTTACCATAATAGAGTTTAATTAATACAATTATAAATAGTAAAATGTTTTTTATACAATTATTGCTTTTTCTCAAGTCCTTATTGCTGTATGATTTGATCTTATGACTGGATGTCATAAAATATCATGAAAAACAATAATAAAAGTCGTCCAGAGACTTTGCATTCATTTACTTGTTCACTTGTTTTAATTCACAATCATAATTATCACCAATATACTTATTATTATTATATCTATAAAATAGGTGGGGGGAAGGAAGGCGTACATAAATGTATGTCATATACATTTGAGCAGCGCGCTTCGGCTAACTCCGTACAGGAAACAAGAGCTAACAATCTATTTTTGGTAAAAAATACAAAATATACTATCATAAATGTGAATTTCACTCTTATGAAGGGTAATTAAGTAAGTATATTTATCCATGATAGGAAAGCGCATATACTGGAATTTATATGTATGAAAAATAATTGGGGAAATGTGTAAAATAGAAAAAAAAATTCTTTATCGCTTAACTTTATCATTCACAGAGAAGAAAAGACTAAAATTACAAAACAAAAAACAATATTTGCATTTCATTCATTATATATTTCCCCAATATTATCATTTATACACATAAATGTTATCATTGGCGCTTTTTCATTTTATATGAATGTACTTATTCAATTACTCATTATGAGTATCATGATCATATTCATATGTGTAGTTTTTTGTATTAAAATATGTAAATAATTACTAATACTAATATATAAAATTGAATTAAGGAAAAAAATATATGAATGAGTTTGAATGTAATGGTTTTTATATCTGTATATATGTGTTTATGTACATACACATATGAATTGCACATCCGTGAATCAACGAAACAGCGAGGATGATTTGCACCCATTTATCCACGCGATACTATATCTATAGCGTTCCGCAGTTTTCAATGTGGCGGTGGCACTCCTCCCTAATTCAAATAAAATCCACATTATATAATTTTTTTTATTTCCACTCATTCATTCATTCATTCTTGATTTTTAGAATGTTTATAATTATGATTACTACCATTATACTTTTTTTTTATTGTTTCGCGCTTTCCTATCATATATAGATGTATTCATTCAATTACTCTTTATGAGTAGCATATTCACATTAATAATTATTTAGTCTGTATTTTTCACAATTTTTGTGAATAGATGATAAATTTATATGTTTAAATGAGAATAGTGAACACAAAAATTTTTAATTAAAAATTTGAAAAATTAAAAAAAAAATAATATTCAATATGTCAGCATATGACTACCAATTACATATATTTATTTACATTGATATTTATTCGAAAAAAAATTTTTTTATTCCAACAGAAAAAGATGTACGAATTTTGGGTACGGATGTAATTATGAGTATTGATTTATGAATAAAATATTGAGAAACATTTTTTTTTCATATTCATATATTGATGATATTTAATAATATGATTCAAATCATTTCCATTGAAAAAACAAATAATCTATATGTTAATTTCCATTTTCTTTTGTCCTTTCAATATCAATGTCGATGTACTTTGATAATCATAAAACATTTTAAACGTCCCATTCCAAGTGGTGCGGGCATATATATTGATGGAATGAGACAAATTTTATGAAAGAAAAAAATTCCTTATATATTGAATAAAATACAAAAAAAAATTATTGATTCGTCTCATACATTATTGAATATAACCCTTTGAAGTATTATTGAGATTACCTAAATTCATTAATTTGTCAGATCAAAGGTGTTTAATTTATTTTTGTCGGCCATTTATAGGTGTGTGTAGGCAAAAACATATGATCCACGAAATTAGGTTGGTGAAACATGGTTTTACTGACAACTTTCCAGCCTATAAAAAAAATAAACAAAAATAATATGGTGTATTCACATGCGGTAGAAGTGAAACCTGCAACATCTGTACAATGCTAGATAGACAAGAGTGGGGAGGCTACGAAGCACCGCACAAAGAGGAGACGAAGATAATAGGAAACACTGTATATCTATATTCTGTCTCATTCTCTCGCAGGCTAAATCCTATAGATGCATATGTTTGTCTCTTTTTAGTGTCGCTTTCTCGTTTCATCGAATTTCAAATCACAACGGTGCTAAAGAAGTTTTTACTATAAAATAAGAGTTAACATCGACATCGTTCAACATCGTTCAGCCTCGTAACAGTCGAAGAACGGAGACAGAAATAGATTCTTAGGTCTTGTCTATTCTACGAAGCTAGCCGAAGCGCGCTACTCGCATGTGCATGGTTGACATTTATGTACGTTACCCCCTCCATTCTTGTTACTTCCTGCAAGCATCTACAATTTATCATCACTGACCTAGAGCAACTCAAAATTTTATTCTTGCATTGGTTCTAAATATTTGTTCATTTAAACAAAAAAAGAGAACGAATCCTATGGTCTATATTTAATGATAATGACTTGAAAAATTTATAAATCGCGACGAAAAAATATGAAAATTCGAAATATTTTTCAAAGTCTTGTATTGAAATCATTAGAGTTGTGCTAGTCATGAATTTTTCGTTGCTCATTTCAATTCAAGAAAAAAAAAATAACAGAAATTGTATGTGATGCAAAAAAGAATTGTATTGCAGGAAATAGATTACGCTGTGGCCATGTGAAACGATATTTTTAAGAAATTTAAATTTTAGAAATGTGTAGAAAAATGTGTAATTTTCAAATTTATTGAACAAGAAAATAAAGAATTTTGGATAGAAGTTTCAAAATTGTGTACAATCGAATACATTTGTTCACACCGTTCGAATCACGAATATAATTATGATGAAGCTTCAACATTTTTTCTGTTTAATTGTGTATTATGACATATGTGGTTTGTAACTTTTTTACTGGCATGCATTTTAGTTTATACAGACTTGAAAATTTTCAAAATAAATTGTATTTACAAATATCATTAATACATATTTTGATATAAATCGATGAGATGAAGAATTATATGACGAAATATCTATAATATAATTGAAATTATTTATTGGTGCAGTGTATATATACATATGTTCATATACTCAAATAAAAAATTTAAATAGTACATCAAACAATGCCCATGACATATATGGACTTGCATACAGAATAAACATAATTACATTTTAGATGAAAAATGAAACATATAATGAGGATCGATGAGGTATAATCAGGATCGATAAGGATGATTGAAGATTATTAAGTGTGGATGGGAATTAATGAGGATCGATGAGGATTAATAAGGATCAATGAGGATCGATGAGGATTAATAAGGATCAATGAGGATCGATGAGGATTAATAAGGATTATTGAGGATCAATGAGGATTACTGAGGATTAATGAGGATTATTAAGGGTGGATAAGGATTAATGAGAATTATCGGGCATTATTAAGGGCGAATGAGGATTAATGAGAATCAATGAGGATTATTGAGGATCAATCATGATTCCTGAGGGTCGATAAGGCTGAATGAGAACCGAAGAGGATCATTGAGCACTGATGAGTATCATTGAGGATTAATGAGGATCGATGAGGATCAATGAGAATCGATGAGGATCAATCAGGATCGATGAGGATTAATAAGGGTCGATGAAGATCATTGAGGATCGATGAAATCCTCATTGATCCTCATCGATCCTCATAAATCCTCATCGATCCTCATAAATCCTCATTGATCCTCATCGATCCTCATTTATCCTTACCGATCCTATTTCATCCTGAATAATCCTTATCGATCCTCATTTATCCCCAATGATCCTCATCGATCATCATAAATCCTTATCTACCCTTAATAATCCTCGATAATCCTCAATAATTCTCATCGATCCTCGTTATACCTCATCGATCCTCATTCATCCTTATCGATCCTATTCAATCCTCAATGATCCTCATCAATCCTCATTGATCCTCATCGATTCTCATTATTCCTCATCAATCCCCATTGATCCCCATTGATCCTCATTGATCCTTATTAATCCTCATCGATCCTCATTGATTCTCATCGATCCTCATTGATCCTCATTAATCTTAATTGATTCTCATCGGTTCTCAATGATCCACAATGATCCTCATCGATCCTCATTAATCCTCATCGATCCTTATTGATCCAGATCGATCCTCACTGATCCTCATCGATCCTTATTAATCCTCATCGATCCTCAGGAATCCTCATTTATCCTCAATAATCCTCATCGATCCTTATCGATCCTCATTAATCCTCAATGATCCTCATCGGTTCTCAATGATCCACAATGATCCTCATCGGTTCTCAATGATCCACAATGATCCTCATCGATCCTCATTAATCCTCATCGATCCTTATTGATCCTGATCGATCCTCATTAATCCTCATCGATCCTCATTGATCCTCATTTATCCTCAATGATCCTCATCGATTCTCATTACTCCTCAATGATCCTCATCAGTGCTCAATGATCCTCATCGGTATTCATATAGCCTTATCGATCCTCAGGAATTCTCATTGATCCTCAATAATTCTCATCGATTCTCACCAATCCTCATTGATCCTCATTGATCCTTATTAATCCTCGTGGATCCTCATTGATCCTCATCGATCCTCATTAATCCTCATCGATCCTCATTGATCCTCATCAATCCTCAATGATTCTCATCGGTTCTCAATAATCTCTATCGATCCTCATAAATTCTCATCCACCCTCAATGATCTCCGATAATCCTTATCGATCCTCATTCATCCTCATTGATCCTGATCCACCCTTCATTATCCTCGATAATTCTTATCGATCCTCATAAATCCTCATCTACCATTGATAGTCCTCGATAATCCTCAATAATCCTCATCAATCCTCGTTAATCCCTATCCACCCTTAATCATCCTCGATAATCCTTGATAATCCTCACCGATCATCATTAATTCTCAATAATCCTCATAGATTCCCATTCATCCTTCTCTCCCCTTAATAATCCTCGATAATCCTCATCGGTCCTCGTTAATCCTCATCGATCCTTGTTAATCCTCATCTACCCTTAATAATCCTCGATAATCCTCAATAATCCTCATCGATCCTTATTTATCCTTATCGATTCTATTTAATCCTGAATAATCCTCATCGATCCTCATTCATCCTTATTGATCCTCATTAATCCTCATCGATCCTTGATAATTCTCATTCACCCTTAATAATCCTCAATAATCCCTATCGATCCTCATAAATCCTCATCCACCCTTAATGATCTCTGATAATCCTTATCGATCCTCATTTATCCTCATTGATCCTGATCCACCCTTTATTATCCTCGATAATTCTTATCGATCCTCATAAATCCTCATCTACCATTGATAATCCTCGATAATCCTCAATAATCCTCATCAATCCTCGTTAATCCCTATCCACCCTTAATAATCCTCGATAATCCTCAATAATCCTCATCAGTCCTCATTTATCCTTTTCGATCCTATTCAATCCTGAATAATCCTTATCGATCCTCATTCATCCTCATTGATCCTCATTAATCCTCATCGATCCTCATTAATCCTCATTCACCCTTAATAATCCCCAATAATCCCCATCGATCCTCATAAATCCTTATCCACCCTTAATGATCTCCGATAATCCTTATCGATCCTCATTCATCCTTATCGATTCTCATCAATCCTCATCGATCCTCATTAATTCCCATCCACACTTAATAATCTTCAATCATCCTTATCGATTCTGATTATACCTCATCGATCCTCATTATATGTTTCATTTTTCACCTAAAATGTAATTATGTTCATTCTGTATGCAAGTCCATATATGTCATGGGCGTTGTTTGATGTACTATTTAAAATTTTTTTCTGAGTGTATGAACATATGTATATATACTGCACCAATAAATAATATCAATTATATTATAGATATTTCGTCATATAATTCTTTATCTCATCGATTTATATCAAAATATGTATTAATGATATTTGTAAATACAATTTATTTCGAAAATTCCCAAGTCTGTATAAACTAAAATGCATGCCAGTAAAAAAGTTACAAACCCCATATGTCATAATACACAATTAAACAGAAAAAATGTTGAAGCTTCATCATAATTATATTCGTGATTTGAACGGTGTGAACAAATGTATTCGATTGTACACAATTTTGAAACTTCTATCCAAAATTCTTTATTTTTTTGTTCAATACATTTGAAAATTACACATTTTTCTACACATTTCTAAAATTTAAATTTCTTAAAAATATCGTTTCACATGGCCAGATGGCGTATCTCGTACCACCAGATCCCATTATATTTTTCCATATAACAAAAAAATTAATCTGAAATGAAATGAATATGATCAAATTCATTGAATTTATCAAACACCCGTCTATTTTTCATGTCACTTATATTAATTTTTCATTTTAATAATGATTACATTTTTTCATTGATGCATTCAAAACTGTATGAATCTAAGAAGATGGCGGCTGTCGCAGCTACGATCCGTCCGATAGCTAATTACTTGTCAATAGTTATCTGCTTATACAAAGTTGGTACGATGGCCTTAAGGCGAAACTGGAGTCACAGCCGAACTCCGACGTGAAACGCCCTCATCTGAGAGGAACTAAAAATGTCGGTATGCAGGTAGTGCTAAAAACGAGTTATCCATAAAATTGTCGTGAAACAGATTTCAAATCGTACCAACTTTGTATAAGCAGATAACTATTGACAAGTGATTGTCTATCGAACGGAACGCAGCTGCAATAGCCGCCATCTTCTCAGATTCATACAGTTTTGAATGAATCAATGAAAAAATGTAATTATTATTAAAATGAAAAATGAATATAACTGACATGATAAATATACGGCTGTTTAATGAATTCAATAAATTTGATCATATTCATTTCATTTCACATTAATTTTTTTTGTTGAATAGAAAAATATAATGGGATCTGGTGGTGCGAGATACGCCATCTGGCCATATGAAACGATATTTTTAAGAAATTTGAATTTTAAAAATGTCTAAGGAAACGTAACTTTTAAATTTATTCAACAAAAATACGAAGAATTTTAGATAGAAGTTCCAAAAGTATGTACAACCGAATACATTTGTTCACACCGTTCAAATCACGAATATAATTATGATGGAGCTTCAACATTTTTTCTATTTAATTGTGTATTATGGCATATGTGGTTTGTAACTTTCTTACTGACATGCGTTTTAGTTTATACAGACTTGAAAATTTTCAAAATATTTTGTATTTACAAATATCATTAATACATATTTTAATATAAATCGATGAGATAGAAAAATTATATGATGAAATATCTATAACATAATCAAAATTATTTTATGGTTCAGTATATGCATATACATGTTCATATACTTAAAAAAGGTTTTTAAGTGGTACATCAAACAATGCCCATGATATATATGGACTTATACACAAAATGAACATAATTATATTTTAGATGGAAATTGAAACATGACTCAATAATATCAATTATTTATAATTACAACATACTATATGTCATTTATTTCCTTCAATACAATTCTTTTTTGCATCAAATACAATTTCTGTTATTTTTTTTTCGTGAATTGAAATGAGCAACGACAAATTCATGACTAGCACAACTCTAATATTTTCAATACAAGACTTTGAAAAATATTTCGGATTTTCATATTTTTTTGTCGCGATTTATAAATTTTTCAAGTCATTATCATTACATATAGACCATAGGATTCGTTCTCTTTTTTTGTTTAAATGAACAAATATTTAGAACCAATGCAAGAATAAAATTTTGAGTTGCTCTAGGTCAGTGATGATAAATTGTAGATGCTTGCAGGAAGTAACAAGAATGGAGGGGGTAACGTACATAAATGTCAACCATGCACATGCGAGTAGCGCGCTTCGGCTTGCTTCGTAGAATAGACAAGACCTAAGAATCTATTTCTGTCTCCGTTCTTCGACTGTTACGAGGCTGAACGATGTTGAACGATGTCGATGTTAACTCTTATTTTATAGTAAAAACTTCTTTAGCACCGTTGTGATTTGAAATTCGATGAAACGAGAAAGCGACACTAAAAAGAGACAAACATATGCATCTATCGGATTTAGCCTGCGAGAGAATGAGATGTAATACAGATATACAGTGTTTCCTATTATCTTCGTCTCCTCTTTGTGCGGTGCTTCGTAGCCTCCCCACTCTTGTCTATCTAGCATTGTACAGATGTTGCAGGTTTCACTTCTACCGCATGTGAATACACCATATTATTTTTGTTTATTTTTTTTATAGGCTGGAAAGTTGTCAGTAAAACCATGTTTCACCAACCTAATTTCGTGGATCATATGTTTTTGCCTACACACACCTATAAATGGCCGACAAAAATAAATTAAACACCTTTGATCTGACAAATTAATGAATTTAGGTAATTTCAATAATACTTCAAAGGGTTATATTCAATAATGTATAAGACGAATCAATGATTTTTTTTTTTGTATTTTATTCAATATATAAGAAATTTTTTTCTTTCATAAAATTCGTCTCATTCCATTAATATATATGCCTGCACCACTTGAAATGGGACGTTTGAAATGTTTTGTTATTATCGAGGTACATCGACATTGATATTGAAAAGACGAAAGAAAATTGAAATTAACATATAGATTATTTGTTTTTTCAATGGAAATGATTTGAATCATATTATTAAATATCATCAATACATGAATATGGAAAAAAAATGTTTCTCAATATTTTATTCATAAATCAATACTCATAGTTACATCCGGCCCCAAAATCCGTACATCTTTTTCTGTTGGAATAAAAAAACTTTTTTTCGAATAAATATCAATGTAAATAAATATATGTAATTGGTAGTGACATATTAATATGCTGACATATTAAATATTATTTTTTTTTTGATTTTTCAAATTTTTAATAAAAAATTTTTGTGTTCACTATTCTCATTTAAACATATAAATTTATCATCTATTCACAAAAATTGTGGAAAATACAGACTAAATAATTATTAATGTAAATATGCTACTCATAAAGAGTAATTGAATAAATACATCTATATATGATAGGAAAGCGCGTAACAATAAAAAAAAAGTATAATGTTAGTAATTATAATTATAAACATTCTAAAAATCAAGAATGAATGAATGAATGAGTGGAAATAAAAAAAATTATATAATGTGGATTTTATTTGAATTAGCGAGGAGTGCCACCGCCACATTGAAAACTGTGGAACGCTATAGATATAGTATCGCATGGATAAATGGGTTCAAATCATCCTCGCTGTTTCGTTGATTCACGGATGTGCAATTCATATGTGTATGTACATAAATACACATATACAGATATAAAAACCATTACATTCAAACTCATTTATATATTTTTTTCCTCAATTCAATTTTATATATTAGTATTAGTTATTATTTACATATTTTAATAAAAAAAACTATACATATGAATCTGATCATGATACTCATAATGAGTAATTGAATAAGTACATTCATGTAAAATAAAAAAGCGCCAATGATAACATTTATGTGTATAAATGATAAAATTGGGGAAATATATAATGAATGAAATGCAAATATTGTTTTTTGTTTTGTAATTTTAGTCTTTTCTACTCTGTGAATGATAAAGTTAAGCGATAAAGAATTTTTTTTTCTATTTTACACATTTCCCCAATTATTTTTCATACATATAAATTTCAGTATATGCGCTTTCCTATCATGGATAAATATACTTACTTAATTACCCTTCATAAGAGTGAAATTCACATTTATGATGATATATTTTGTATTTTTTACCAAAAATAGATTGTTAGCTCTTGTTTCCTGTACGGAGTTAGCCGAAGCGCGCTGCTCAAATGTATATGACATACATTTATGTACGCCTTCCTTCCCCCCACCTATATTATAGATATAATTATAATAAGTATATTGGTGATAATTATGATTGTGAATTAAAACAAGTGAACAAGTGAACGAATGCAAAGTCTCTGAACGACTTTTATTATTGTTTTTCATGATATTTTATGACATCCAGTCATAAGATCAAATCATACAGCAATAAGGACTTTAGAAAAAGCAATAATTGTGTAAGAAACATTTTACTATTTATAATTGTATTAATTAAACTCTATTATGGTAAGCGGGATGAATGACGATCGCGTGATAATTGTGTAGATTATTCGATTGGAATTTGTGACTGGAACACATATCGGATCTGGATGATCCAGAGCAATTTTAGTTCGTCCTAGCATTACCTATAATCATGCATAATGACAAATCTATCGGTCAGGAATATTTGATGATATTGGAATAAATGAAAGATAGCTATACGTTTATTTCCACTCATGATTGTAATTTCCATCCGATTTCTGAGCTTGATGAAATAAATCAATCGCTCAAATCCAATATGCCCAATATATACGCATAAAATGATGAGTAATTCGGCTCTACTAATCCTGGGCGCACTCTACCCAATTGTTTGTTTTTTTCACGCTTCATTCAATATTTCCCGCAACTGAACGGTATACTGGATGCAACGGATTTGAAGTATTTTCTCAAATATGCAAAACAACGGAACGATTGTTGAAAACATCATCGAGACAGAACGGATAATGTAAAATCAGAAAAATTACCGGGGTTGTAATATTCGCCGTACCTCAGAGCTTGTTTCTGTACTTCTCGCTCATTTTTTATTCTTCCCTTTCGAAAGAGTAATTCCTTTTGAAGGAAATTTAGGATACCCCGTCCAAATTATCTCGAATATTTTTTGAATATATACATAATTTATCAATAATGAATGTATATACGATGGAGAATTACACTCATGGATATGTATTACAAATCTGTATATTACGTATCATATATTTCTCGTATATTATGAATAATCAAAATTCAACATTACGCATAAACGATAAGATTTTTGGTCTGTGGTAGGTTTCAAATATCAAATTTAAAATATCTTGGATCCGCTGACAATGTATGTATGTGTGTTTATGCACAAAAAAAATTTCAAATTTATAAGGTGATATAATGATGCCTTTTATTATTTACTATATATCCTGATATGAATATATGCATAAATAGCACATTGGGTAATATGTCAGTCTCTAAAAGTTCGATCCGTAGACTCCGGGTTCGACTTTCACCACCGAATAATCTGTTTTTTTTTTCTAGATTCATGTTTAATGTTCGAATAGAAAAAGAAACAGTCGATGATGGTCATTAGGACAATGTATACATTTTCTTGTGTTTTTGTCGTTGTATGACTTGTTTTACAGACGCATGAATGTTAGGTGCGAGCAGGAGATGCACATGTTGATATTTGCTATATCACACACATATGAAAGACATATATCGCCACGCCTACTAAGTGCATCGTGATACGCGGAGTGGGGGAACGAGGTGGGTCCTCCTGTTGAATACTCAGGCGACAAAGGATGAAGTACGTTAGACTGCGCGGTAAGACGGTGTTGGAATGAATGAACCCGCATCGACCGGTCTCACATGCTCCGATAATCGATGAAGTTATCTATTGATATTTTCAGATGAAACTGATAGTATTTTGTTAAGCTTTGGTATTACTCCTTTTCAGATGTGATGGTCATTGCTTTTTTTTTGTTTTGACACTGATATTAGAATACTAATGGGGAAGAACATTAACAATTGGTTTTTTTGTTTTTTCAATAAAATCTATTTAGGATATATATTTGACAATTTTTGATTGAATCAAATTTTGAATAGTTTTTGAATAAAATGTTTCTCAAACTTGAATTTGTAAATAAGTAAAATATTCATAATTTTATCCAAACGCAAAATTTTATATATTTCATTTCTATTAAAATTAAAAAAAATTCTTCTTCATTAATATCAATATGAATGAATATACATAAATATTGGTCGTACACTGAAATATTTAATTTTCAATTTTGTGAATTTTTTGTAATTTTTAATTCATATTTTTTTTCCCTTATTTTTATTTGAACATTTAAATTCATTATATGTTCATAAAGATATTAGAAAATATAGAATATATAATTATGAATGAAAATAAGATTCTTATGAAGAGTAATTGGATAAATACATTTAAACATATGGGAACGTGCACAATAATATAATTCAAGTGCGTGAAAAATAATCGGAGAAATATGTAAAATAGAAAAACGGAAAATAATAATTTCATTCGATTCTTTATATATTTCTCCAATTATCATTCGTACACATAAATTTCATTATTGTGCGCATTCTTTTTCATATGGGAACGTTTATGCAACGCAATACGCCCACAAGGGCACAACACCAGGATACATGATAACACCAAAATACATAAAAATATAATAAAGTTTGAAGAACAAATTATTATTATTATTATTATTGTTATTGTTGTTGTTGTTGTTGTTGTTGTTGTTGTTGTTATTGTTGTTGTTGTTGTTGGTGTCGTTTTTTTTTGTTGTGAACATTTTTTCATTGATATAAGTTCATATCATTCTTTCCTTCTTCCTTCTGATGTTTCTTTGTTTCTTTGTTTTTTTCTATTTTTCTATCTTTCTTTCTTTCTTTCTTTCTTTGTGTGTGTTTTAGAGGGGCACTCGAAAATCGTCATAACACGCCCCCTAATGCTGAACAAACAAAAAAAATGTATATATTTATATATATATATATCTGTACGCAGGTATGTATATCCGTACGTATGAATGTATGTATGTATGCGAGTAAGAATTGATGGATGAACATTTGCGTTTATCCTCATAAAAATTATCATAATCTCGTTTAATACTTATGACATATTGATATTATATACATGAGTATCGCTTGACACTTATTTCAGCACCAAATGTGGTCATATGACGACACTTCGACCACATTTTGAATATTTCCACAAAAATTTAATTTCGTTTATTTTTGTTAAAGTTTATGAGTATAAAAATAATTTCGGTTAATTTGTTAATCATTACCATTTATTATAATGACAATTTTACCCCAACTAATTTTATCTGATGTTCATCATATCTTTTATTATTTCTATAGGAAATATTTATCAAATGAATAATAGTGATTATAATGAATTTTTTATGGCGTACGCTACTTATGTTCCGAGTTTATCAATTCAATTACTTTTAGTACATCAACTTATAATTTTTTTTATTCATAGATTTTCATATATGTTTTTTTTCAACCAACTGTATGTAGAAATTTAAAAAAAATTATATACTATGATTGTTAAATGAATTAAAAATGATTATAATATTGTTTATAATCAATGCAAGGAATAAGAAAGCGCCTTTCAAACATTATATTTGTTGATTTGCGAATGTAATAGCATTCAAATTCTAATACACAATATCATATTATCATAGCGAAGTAATATCTAGTTGAATGAGGTAATCTACATTTTAAATTTGGATAGTAAGTGTACCCAACACCGTAATGATTTTGGCTGCGTATAGCCCTAACGGTTCAGAAATTGAGCGATTCCCATGATTTCCCTAGGATAAGGATTTTATAATTCAATCGATCGCATCACCATCTATCAAAATATCCACCAACTAAATTTCGGCTCTGTTTTGCTCCAATGACGTCATTTTACACACACATGTATGCAAAATTTTCATATTCACTTTTCGTTGGCATATGATGCGGAATTTGATTTTTGTGAATCCATTTATACTCACACATATAACGAAAGATGCGCTAAAGAGCGTTTTTTCCAATATTCGCAGTGAATCGTCTTATATAAAGAGTTCCTACTTCGAGTGACGTCACGCGGTGGTAAAAAATCTGTAATTTTGCAATTTTTTTCCGATTTTCGCCAAAATCGCTCTTTAGCGCACTTTTTACGGGTCTTTACTTCAATTCTGTAGAAGGATTTTTCATTTGAAATAAGAAAAAAGGGTGAAAAATGAAAACTACGATTTGGAAATTCCGTCGGTAAAAAAGTTGACTCCAGTTTCGCTTTAATATTATAACGTTACGGCGTACCATTACAGTAGTCGTATCATGTAGGTACAGTAGCGCCACCGAATGCCAAACAGTATCGCGTACCCCTATCATACCGATACCGTGACGGATACCCACACTGTATACGCATATTTTACTGATATATTACTGGTTCTCTGTACCCTAAAAATGCCACCTATTGGTAGATTCAGGAAATACAACTTTTTTTCGTACCGAAATATTTTTTTAAATTTAATTTTAAATAAATATCACAAATTAATATAATGATTTTTTATTTATATATAATATTTTAATATTTAAAAATAGTATAGTACAAACATCATGACAAATATATATATGAATAATTACTGATTTTTAAAGTCTTTTTTAAAATTTTGTTTTTGATTGGGAAAAACCAAAGCCAACATACTTTCTAGTATCACTCTTAGATTTGATTATTCCATTATCATGTGAGATATTTTCTGATATTAATATCATAAGCGGTTCTCTTTGTTTGAAATTATTATGTATAGTTCCACCTATAATTGTTCAACACCATCTGTCACATCGGTTGATCCGACACGATTATTCAATAGTATTTCCGGTGGTTTTTCTATTTTTATTCCCTCTTTTGCACTTTCATCCATATCCTGTTTACCAAATATCTTGGCTAAATCCTTTGTATTATATTTAATCACATCCTTGCCCCGAGTAAATTTTTGATGACTGAGAAATATTCATTAATAATTTCATTAAAATTTTATGTGGATTATTATTTTTTTGTTTGTTTATATTACTATTAAAAGAGGACAATTTTGAATTTTCCAAGATACAATATTATTAAATAAACTCACTGAACCCTTGCCCGACTTTGTTTTGAATTGAGTTCCAACGATTGACTTCACACATCTTTTCTTTTTCTTTTTTTTTTGCTTTGTACTATCAATTATGGATGAACCGTTGGTTGTTTGAAGATTTCGTAGCAATAAATTGTAGTTTTCTTGCTGTTCGGCCTATAATTTATACTGTTTGCTTATCGAAAAACCAATACCTTTCCAAAAGAATAGTGTTGAATAACAAATATAATTATTGTATCGTTGCTAATAGATATTCATTTTTTAAAGACAAATCTGAATGATGTTGGTGAAGTTTCTGATGATAATAATAGTCATCTCACGTTTTATAATCATCCAGTGTCATAAGAAATATGGTCATCTTCAAATTTAATTCTAATATGTTCTGTTATTCCTTGTTATTGATTCTAAGACCTTTTCTAGTAGTCGATCCCTTTTTCTTTTCCAATATTTTTTGTCCGGATTCAACTAAATCTGTAGATAATAAATATAAATATGAAAATAAATAAAAAAAAAATAAAAAATGAATAAATAAATAAATAAATAAATAAAAAAATGAACATAAACATAATGAATTTGAAAATAATTTTTTTTTGTTTAAAATTATATGAAAAAGAATTAGATATAAACAAATCCAAATATGTATATATAATTATAACGTTAAACGTCAAAATTCTAATGGTAATGCCCATTCCAACTCCAAACATTTATTAATAAATTGGTAATATTCTAATAATTATCTAAATCTATTATTCGTTTCAGCTCCCCGTCGAGTCCGTGAATTTCTTTGCTTTAGTCCAAAAATTTATCTGAATTTAACAATTTTCATTCAAACTTTGAAAAAAAAAAATCTAAAACATATTGAGATTGTTTAATATATTTTTCATCTTCAAAAAATATACTATCATTTTTTTTTGCACTCAATCTCCTCCCCCTCCAACACAAAAAATCTAAAGATGATATAACATAAAATGAATTGACAGTCCAAATTCATTATTAAAATAAATACCGTTATTTTTAAATCGTGTCTCACTTTATAGAGCATTAATTATTATCACACAAAATTATAATTCACATCCAACATGATACATTGCCAATGACGGCTTCCAATTTTTGTATAACTACACGTTATATTTATGAACAAAATTCAAATGTGAATATGTTAGACAAGCATCAGCGATACGAGCGCTAACCTCATGGCGTTAACGCGCAACTTTGGGTGAATAGGTTAGATGCATGATTTGAAATATGGCTCCCGATTCTTGAAGTCATCCCAGATAACACAGCGTACCCTTGGATATTTGAAGGGTACGGCGTACTGGTATTGTACGCTTAGCATTAACATATTCACATTTGAATTTTGTTCATGAATATAACGTGTAGTTATACAAAAATTGGAAGCCGTCATTGGCAATGTATCATGTTGAATGTGAATTATAATTTTGTGTGATAATAATTAATGCTCTATAAAGTGGCAAACGATTTAAAAATAACGGTATTTATTTTAATAATGAATTTGGACTGTCAATTTATTTCATGTTCTATCATTTCGATTTTGTTTTTTGCCTTTTATAAAAAAAAAAATATTTATATTATTGATGTTGTTTTTTCACAGACTAGGCATGGATCCGGATTTTCTTTCCAAATTGATACCACAAAGCAAAGAACAAGTTAGACCCGCTTGTAAAAAGTGTGGTTATGCTGGTCATTTGACTTATCAATGTAGAAATTTTATCAAAGTAGATCCTAATAAAGAAATTGTTTTGGATGTAAGCAGCACAAGTTCAGATAGTGATGATGATTATGTAACTCCATTAACTGAGTTACGAGAAAAAGAATTGAAAGATAAACTGAAGGAATCAAAGAAAAAACATATGGAAAAACATAAAGACCGGAAGAAATCTGAAAAACGAATCAAACGAACAAAAAGGTATTCAGAAAGTTCAGATGGTGAATCGCCGGACTCTACGAATAGAAAAGAAAAGAATAAAAAAAGAAAAAAGCGAACAAAGAAACCAAAAAGTAAAAAGCACAAGAGGCATAAGAAAGAAAGTACTGTATCATCAGATGATGGGAATTAACTTTTTGTATATTTACGTGATGTGAATTATTTGTCAGTATCAATAGATCTATTCATTTGCGTACCCACAAGTTTTGTCAATTGCATCACGTGCACTTCCCATTTCTTTCTCACACAACGTTCATAGGCATTTTTTTTCATAACTCAAATAGTCGTAATATCTAATCATGTGACATGTTGAAAAATTTGTATCCAAATTATCATACGTTTACATTCGAAGTACTGTCGCAATAAATGAGTGTTGAGAATAAATAAAATTATTATAGGTCGGGGTCTGGCTAGTGATGCCAGAACGGGGACGCGAGGAGCATCCAAGCAGTGTGGCCAGATTGAAGACCGAGCAACGAGCAATGCAGAGTGGAGGGGGTAACTCACACAGTCGCAGGCCACGTCCGTGTGAGCAGCGCTCTTCGTGTAGTAGAAGAGAGCGGACAATCTATGTCTGTCTCCATTCTTCGAACTAAAACGAAGCCGGACGACGTTGAACGATGTCGATGACGACTCGATGCTTCCTAGAGGGCTAAGAAATTGTCGGTAAAATAATTTATGTATGGTTTTACCGACATGCTTACATGAAACTAATGATTTTATCGACTCGTTCATATAAATGACCGCCAAAAATATTCGAATTTTTCAGCATTCAATGCAGAAAAATAATATATATTTCTTAAATCATGTAAAATATTTATTTTCAGTTGATCAATTTATATTTTATATTATTTCCCGTTATTTAAATGAGAAAAGGAAGCGATTTATTTATAAATATAAACCAAAATATAGATATATAATTGCTAATCATATATGTAATTTTTATGCGGAAAAAGTTTTTTTTTTATTTATATGCGTAAGGAACGCATATAATTACAATAATTCCATATTCCACATCCATGATTGAAAAATTAATCTATAAAAATATATTCGAGATGTATTGAATGTACATACAGTCCATTTATATATTATATATATATCGAATCAATTGTCAATGCATAATAATAACGAATTACTTCATGTAAAAACAATTGTGTATCATATATTTATACAGTATATATGAATATACACACATACAAATATAGAGAAAATTCCATCTTCAATCATACATATATATTCGCATATGAATTTTTCTTTTTTATAATTGATTCTGAATAAGACTTGCACACTACAGTGAAGTTTAAACACATGGATGAGACATCAAGACCCTTTTAGTAATTTCTCCGTATACCTGGAACGTATACTTTTACATACAACAATTATTCATCTTCAGAAAATATAAAATTCATACTCCACTGAAAATGATTATTTGATATTTTTCTGTATTAAATGGAAAAATATTACTTGTAAATTTTAAATTATTTACAAAATAATTTTTTGTACCTTAAATGAATGCATTCTACAACATGTACTTTTATACATCATCATATGTGGACAACTTTTTTATTTTAATTATAAGTACCAAAATATTGTTGGTATACCAATATTATTTTTATAATTATTATTTATCTATTTATTTATTTATTTCAAATTTAAGTAGAAGTAACCGGCAAATAATAATGATAGTGACGCACTACGTCATCTAGAAACAATTGTGAATCATATATTTATACAGAATATACACTATTTTTATACAAGTATTTACATATTCAAGTGAGAAACAAATTTCATTCGTCTCTCTCTCTCGCTCTCTCTTTTTCTCTCTTTTTCTTTCTTTTTCTCGCTTTTTCTCTCTTTCTCTTCCTTCCCGTATTTATATATATCTTTCTTTTTCTTTCTCGTTGCTGTTTAAGCTCGAAACTTATACACTCGCATATAATGAGCATTAGGACCCTTTTACCAATTGCACTGTATACCTGGATTTTAAATTTTTCGACAATATTCATTCTCGTTCGGAAAATATGAAATTTTGTTTCACCGTTCATGTGTCTGAAAAGATTCAATTGATGAAATATTGTATTGATCAATGACGCTTCAGGATGCGACATAAAAAAACTTTGTCGATTACTTCCTATATGAAGCATTAATTGGTGCAACCATCATGCATGATGATGTGCAATATTTAATCATATTTTTCAAATAGTGTGAAAATCATAATTTTCATAAATGAGTAAGGACTGTAGTTTAATCTATTCGATCTGGGTATACGATGCACGAAAAAAACGTTTTACTGGCCCGCCAATGTTTCTATATTTTATGATAGGATGCGGGCCTTTTACAGATTCAACAATAAGAAGAAACGAGAAAAAATATATGTATATGTATGTATAAGTACGAATGAATTTTCTTACATATTTGTAAATATGAATATATGTACGAATATTCGGTTGATAGAGTATCAAGTTATCATGTGACAGAATGTGATATGAAAAAAATTTTTTTAATATGAAATATGAGAAAAAAAGATATAAAAAAGACGTTGGGGACCGTGCCCAAACTTGTCGCGTAGAAATTAAATCGCTTAATCACATGGCCACATACCATGTATATGAAATAGTAATAAATAATAATATATATATCGCATTTTTATATTGATAATGAAAATAAATATAAATTCTTTATATGTTTACTTGACGCTTCATCAATTGATTAAATAATTAATTTATTCATTTATCTATTAATATTTCATCAAGCGAATCTTTTTTAGACACATGAACGATGAAACAAAATTACATATTTTCCGAACGTGAATAAATATTGTTGAAAAATGTGTGAGATTCAGGTATACGGTGTAATTGGTAAAAGGGTCCTAACGCTCATTATACGGAAACGTACAAGTCTTTATGCAGTGAAGGCAATGGAAAAGAAAGAGAAAGATATATAACTATGAAAAAGAAGATATGAACAAGTATGAATGAATTTTCTTAGATATTTGTATGTATGAATATATGTACGAATATTCTATATTTGTATATACTACTGGAACATATGATTCACAAGTGTTTGGACATGAAGTAATGATATGTATGCTATCTCATTTTTTGTATATGTATTTGCATGTTTTGCATGCATACATATAAACATACATGTATGCATGCGAATTATACATTATATATGTTTATAAATGAATGATTCATCAATGAAATAATATAAAGTTGTAAACTGGAAACGGATATCTATCACGTATAAATGTTAGATCATTATAATACGTGCCAATGTTCAAAGTGATGCACAAATATAAAAAAATCCAAAATATTGCAATAATGAAATTTGATTAAAGCTGCAATATATATATATATTTATTCATTTCAAATCAAATTATTTTAATCAATTGATAATTCAATGAAAAAAGTATTATTATTATTATGATCCATCGGGACAATCAGATCCTATTTCGGTTTTTTCTTCTTCATATTAGATTTTACAAATATTTTGTTTCATGTCACATTCTGTCGAATCATTACTTGACACTGTACCAAGTTATGGATTGACAGAATGTGACATAAAAAAAATATTTTCAATGTATAATATGGGAAAAAAAAAAAAAAAAAAGACATCGTGGACCGAACCCCAACTTTAAGCGTAGAAAATAATCAACTTAACCACACAGTCACAGATTATATATACAATATGTGAATATATAATAGTATATAAAGCGCATTTTTATATTAATAATAAAAATAAATATAAATTCTTTATATGTTTACTTGACGTTTCATCAATTAATTAATTTATTCATTTATCCATTTATCTATTAATATTTCATCAATTGAATCTTTTCAGACACATGAACGGTGAAACAAAATTTCATATTTTCCGAACGAGAATGAATATTGTCGAAAAATTTAAAATCCAGGTATACAGTGCAATTGGTAAAAGGGTCCTAATGCTCATTATATGCGAGTGTATAAGTTTCGAGCTTAAACAGCAACGAGAAAGAAAAAGAAAGATATATATAAATACGGGAAGGAAGAGAAAGAGAGAAAAAGCGAGAAAAAGAAAGAAAAAGAGAGAAAAAGAGAGAGCGAGAGAGAGAGACGAATGAAATTTGTTTCTCACTTGAATATGTAAATACTTGTATAAAAATAGTGTATATTCTGTATAAATATATGATTCACAATTGTTTCTAGATGACGTAGTGCGTCACTATCATTATTATTTGCCGGTTACTTCTACTTAAATTTGAAATAAATAAATAAATAGATAAATAATAATTATAAAAATAATATTGGTATACCAACAATATTTTGGTACTTATAATTAAAATAAAAAAGTTGTCCACATATGATGATGTATAAAAGTACATGTTGTAGAATGCATTCATTTAAGGTACAAAAAATTATTTTGTAAATAATTTAAAATTTACAAGTAATATTTTTCCATTTAATACAGAAAAATATCAAATAATCATTTTCAGTGGAGTATGAATTTTATATTTTCTGAACATGAATAATTGTTGTATGTAAAAGTATACGTTCCAGGTATACGGAGAAATTACTAAAAGGGTCTTGACGTCTCATCCATGTGTTTAAACTTCACTGTAGTGTGCAAGTCTTATTCAGAATCAATGATAAGAATGAAAGAGAAAGAACATATGCAAATATATATGTATGATTAGAAATGGAATTTTCTCTATATTTGTATGTGTGTATATTCATATATACTATTCAAATATATGATACACAATGGTTTTAATGTGAAGTAATACGTTATTGTTATGCATTGACAATTGATTCGATAGATATAATATATTAATAGATTGTATGTACATTCAATACATCTCGGATATATTTTTATAGATTAATTTTTCAATCATGGATGTGGAATATGAAATTATTGTAATTATATGCGTTCCTTACGCATATAAATAAAAAAAAAACTTTTTCCGCATAAAAATTACATATATGATTAGCAATTATATATCTATATTTTGGTTTATATTTATAAATAAATCGCTTCCTCTTCTCATTTAAATAACGGGAAATAATATAAAATATAAATTGATCAACTGAAAATAAATATTTTACATGATTTAAGAAATATATATTATTTTTCTGCATTGAATGCTGAAAAATTCGAATATTTTTGGCGGTCATTTATATGAACGAGTCGATAAAATCATTAGTTTCATGTAAGCATGTCGGTAAAACCATACATAAATTATTTTACCGACAATTTCTTAGCCCTCTAGGAAGCATCGAGTCGTCATCGACATCGTTCAACGTCGTCCGGCTTCGTTTTAGTTCGAAGAATGGAGACAGACATAGATTGTCCGCTCTCTTCTACTACACGAAGAGCGCTGCTCACACGGACGTGGCCTGCGACTGTGTGAGTTACCCCCTCCACTCTGCGTTGCTCGTTGCTCGGTCTCCGATCTGGCCACACTGACTGACTGGCGTCCATAGTCTATATCGATAGCTTTTGCTGGACGCATATGTGCCCCCAGCACTCAAAGGGTCAATAATATTTAACCCAACTTAGCAGGTACGATTGCATTCAAAGTACATAAGAACACTACTCTATTCCTCACATTTTGTTTTTCAGAAAATAAGTTACGTCTAGGGGCCCTAGGATCTTACTCTAATTGTTTTTCATAATAAAAATTATTGAATATCTATGTCAACTTTAAATTTCACCAGCACAAAATTTTAATTTTTCTACTACTTCGTGACAATTTTATCAGTCATCTCAAATAATTTTTACCGTGTAGCCTAGTAAATTTAAACTGCGTTACTGACAAATATTCCTGTATTACCAGTATTTATCATGGATCAGTGGCGATGTCCCAGGCTTATCGAATTTCACTACAATTTTTACCATGCATTTCACGGTAATAATTTTTTGAGAAAAATTCTCCCAGTGTATATATAAATATGAAAATTCTGGGTCGTAACCAGAGGGCCTGGGCTGCACTGATTGCTTGAAGCAATTTTATGATACCCCATAATAGTTTCTAGACAAAAATATTCGAAATAATTTTTATGGAGTATCTTAAATATCCTTTAAAGGGATCCCCGAGTCGAAATTTAGCGCATCAAAAATACATCAATATTCTATGACATTCTCAAATACGCTACGATAACCTTAAGGATAGTTGGCTCAATGGTGTTTAGCGTTTCAGTAGCGTATCGAGCGTCCACTTACTGGCTCTTTCCGACGTCCGAAACGCTATTGATATGCTATTTTTCATGAATTGGAAATGCTATTGAGTATCCCACAAACACAAAAATCAAAAAGAACACATGCACCAATCATACACGAGTTGTATATGTAGTAGTGCTCTTATATATATTATGTTGGAAATCTAAAAGGTAATAGAAATTTTAAAATTAAACATAAATTTCAAAAAATAGAAATTTTAGATGGTGAGACTCGAACCAGGGATCCTTGGAAGACACATGAAGAGACTGACACGCTACCCAATACGCCATTCGTGAACACACGAAAAATGAAAATATTATATTATAAAAGACATGATTATACAAACGTATCCACACTAAAACACATACACGCTCATATGAACAAATGCCAATTATTTTTGTGTCTATAACAACAACAGTGATAATAATAATAATTCAGTTTTTGATATTTCAAATTCATCATTTTTTGAATTTCACCAATGATTCATTACTCAATAATGACAAGATTGCACGAGAACAGGAAAAAAAAATTCTTTTCACATCACATCTTTATCCAAACTTTTTTTTTACTTATTCATATAATAAATTTAATTTCGTTTAATAATGTAACATTTTTGGAACAATTGTATATTTCATCAAAAATAAAAAATTATGCCAGATTTCATTAATGGGACTGGAGTTAGGGACCGAATTAAAATTCATTGTTTGATTTTCAGAAGGAATTTTAAAAAGGATAATAAAATGGATCATCATTTGTGTTATCTGAGTTGTACACAGGAGTTTGAAAGTTTTGTTGAGGATACGGTTGATGATTGTTGATAGGAGATACATGGGAAATTTTCTGAGAGTACGACGGTGTAGTATGTGCAGTATAATATAATTGTTTCTATCGAAAAACTTTTAGATGTATGTATTTACATGAATGTAAATAAGCAAAATTATATCAGTTGTCCTGTAAATAGTAATGAATTGGAATGAATATATATTTTTGAATTTTAAAAGATTTATTCTTGCGTTTCAATAAATTCTTAAATGATAGTACATGTGTGTACATTATTGTATAAATATTTCGTAAAAACTTTATAAAATTGATATGGATTTTCATTTTATTTTAAAAAGAAATGTTATTTTCGTTATGATATTTAAGTATAATTATTTTAAAAGTTTGAAAACCTTGATGACTCGATGAAACCCCATGGTGTTCTCAAAATATTGATAATTTTGATGAACTATTGAAACGGTGTTTCAAAGTAAAATTGAAAGTTGAGCATTTGGTGTGCTATTGGTGCGCTGAAAAGAACCTGGATATCTTATTGACACGCTAAAGAGAACCTGGGCATTCTGTCGACACGTAAAAGAGAACCTGGATATGCTATAAACACGCTAAATTTCGACTCAGGGAATCGCTCTCCTCAAAGGGAAGACTAAGAGAAATGCGGCCTAAAAAGTTCTGAGGTAGGGCGAATATTTCAGTGATTTTTTTGATTTTACATCATATGTATTATCTCGAAGATGTTTCCAACAATCTTTCCGTTGTTTTGCATGTTGAAAGTAACATTTTTGTCGATAACAAACTACTTTGAATCTGTCATATCCAGTATACCGTTCAGTTGTAAAAGATATTGAATGAAACGTTGAAAAAAACAAACAATTGAATAGAGTGTTCTCAGGATTAGTTGAGCTGAACTACTCACCGTTTTATACGTACACTATTATGAACAATATTATACATTTTCATATAAATATTTAGAAGAATCAGTCAGAACAGTTCCTGTCATTGAAAATAAATTTTACCATATTGCGTGGTAATTTTTAAAAAAATTGAAAAAATGTCCAAATTATACTAGATTATATTCTCATTAAATTTTGATTTTACTTTTATACTGATAAATTTTTCCATGTAGCAAAAAAAGCACATTATTTCTTCAATGTCGCGCCACGACAACAAAAATTACCGAATCTTTGAATGAATTATCTACCGAGTTGAAAAAATTTTAACAACATTTACATGGGAATTCATCGTTTATGTTCGATAATCTTCGGAAAATTTCGGGCCATCACAAATTGACCATACTACATTGACATATGCATGGCAATTGCGCGTCAAATCAATCGGTCACTCGAGACAAGTTAAGACGTGTTTTATAATATTATGCATAAGTGACATACCGTCGGCCTAATTCGTTAACCTGCTAAGTCCATTATCCGGTTCATGGACTAAGCAGGATAACGAATTAGGCCGACAATACGTTTCTATTATTATTCTTGTGCTTTTTAAGTGTATATTATTAATCGGTGTACATCATTCATCATTGGATAATTGGATTATCTGTTTATACGTAAGTATATTTTATATTTATCATTATTACAAGAAATTCCGATTGTATGTATATTGGATATATGCAGACTAGTACCTCGTTGCAACAAAGATATAGAACGGTTTTTGTTTTTATGAATTCTCAGAGGGTGAGCATAGCAAACGTTTCTATTGTTTTTCTAACGTGTCTTTGTCCTTCTCTACGTTGTGAGTGTAATGTTTAAATATGGGTACCTGAATTTCTTGAATTTATAGCATGTGATTATGTAAAGACATACAAATAAATGAAATTGCATTATCATGATTCTTATGAATAATAATATAAAATATATTTCAAAATGCTTGATATAATAAATAAGTTTAGCATGCTTTTTAGTTATCTTTGGTTGATGGTAACATGGATGATAATAATCGGGAATTAATTCATACTTATTTTATTTCAAATATTATCGGCAGTATCGAGTTACGGATAGAGAACGAAAAAAAAAAAATTACTATATATTTACGTAGTATGAAAAAAAGGAACAAGTGGAAAATATTTGTGATGTATCCTATTCTTTTTTCCTTAATGAAATATTTTTTTTTGTATCGTTTAAATTTTTTTTCATTTTTCATTGTCTAATTATTCATAGATAATTCATAAATAATAAATTCATAGATAAAAAATTCATAGATAAAAAAAAAAAATAATAAAATAAAATAATGATGACTGTTGAATATACAATGTGTTTTTTGAATACATAGGTTCAGGAAGTTAACTATCAAGGTTATCCTGTGATTCACAACTTCGAAATCATGTACGTATTAACTATATATCACATCGGCAATCAAATTTTATTATTCTCATATTGACAATATTTACTTTTAAATGTAGCCAATTGGTCGCATATTGCTGAAATCGGCAAATGGAAAACTCGTATCATCATCGTATCGGAATAAGGGATGTTTTGTAAAAAATATTCGAAATTTGATGACACGACTGATAACTCGCGAAGAAAAAGATATCGTGACTCAAGGACTCCTGATAAGAGGAGAGCTTCAGCAATTGCAATAATTCCCGTACGTACCACCTTGTATTAACATTATTATTTGTCAACAAAAAATTTCAAACAGAAATATGTCTTATTGTACTTTATTATTATTATTCTGAATTTTTTTTTTGCTAGGATCAAAAGAGACAGATTTGAGGAATTGTCAGCAAGCAATTTTTTCGAACATCTTTCATCTATTCAAATACAAAGTTCGAATACAGTAATTACCTTGAAAACAATTGTATTTAATGATGATGTGCTATTCAAAAGCAGCATTTTAATGATTCCTGGAGATGATGACCCGTTATTTTATGAAATTTATAAAATAATAATTTATGAAAAAGAAAATATTTGTATGATTGTGAAAAAAATGAATGATGTGTATCTCAACGAGCATATACAATCGTATGAAATTATTACGGATAATTATACGTGGGAAATTTCATGTTTATGTGATATGAATGAATTTGTATTAACACATATCGTAAGAATAAGTACAGGTGAAAAATTTATAGTAAGAAGATGGCATTGAACCTTAATGAATAAATATAAATTATTTTTCTGTCGATATGTTTATCTTTGTACATATTCATCTCAATCAATTTACTTTTCAATCACTACTTATTTTAATAAAATAATGAAAATTTTATTCAATGGCTTTTTAACCTCGAATAATCAATTTATCAATTTATCAATAATTTAATTTGATTGATATATCCATTCTTTCATTCGAGAAAAATGATTACGTGATCATAATAGAAATTTTCATCACATGGTCCGTGTGTATTTTACCGTGCACGGTAGGTACATTTATCTTAATTTGCATATATTTCATAAAATATGAAATAATTTTTTCTATTGCTTATGAGTAAAATTTAAAAAAATTATCGTGAAATTTTGATTTACGGTCGATAAAATATGCTCACAAAAAGTGTTTATTCTATTCTAAACTAGGGGTAATTTTTACCCTGTAGTTTGTGTAATAATTACTTCAATAATTTTTACCCAGCTGATGGGGAATATTTGTTCCTGCCAAGCAGTAATAATAATCCGAATACAATAATATCCCCGACGTACTCGATTGCAGGGTAATTTTTCCCCTGTATTCGAGAGTAATATTTAACAGATATTTCTCTCCGTGTATAAGAGTAAAATTGAAACATATTGAGAATATAATCTAGTATAATTTGGACAATTTTTAAATTTTCTTAAAAATTGCCACGCAATATGGTGGAATTTATTTTTAATGACAGGAATTTTTCATAACAGTGGGATGGCCCGAGCCTACCTTGAATTGCAGGGTAATTTTCAAGAGAAAGTTCTCTCCGTGTACATATACAAGTAGGAAAAAAAAATCATTCGTATATATATATTATATTATATTATATTATATTATATTATCCCCAGATGAAAAATTTGGATATTTTATATACAATATAGCTCTGCAAAACAGCACTGCTCAGTGCCACTAGCAGAGGTTATCAACGCTTCTGCATTTTTATGGTTACTCTGGAAATAACGATATATCCAGAGGTTATAAACGCATTTGTATATACTTAGGAGCATATAATACACATACGTGTTTCTATATGTAACGTTGTCAACATTATTGATTATATATGAATATTTTTTTTAATTAATATACTTTTTTTTTCATATTAATTTATGAAAATAACGTATAGTAGCAAGAATTCAGAAAAATTCATTAATATACCTATATTAGGGCAAGTACAGTATAATATTGCAATGAATAGATATTTGTGCTGTTGTACAATTTATATAGCTGAAATTTATGAAGATATATTTAACATGATAATATTAAGGACATACATTTGTTATCTAAACTAGGTATCTGGAAATAAAGAAAATTTTACATTAAATACAATTTAAAAAAATTTTTGATTTGCGACGGGATCCGAATACTGGAACCTCTGGTGATGAAACATGAACGCTACCGCTGAGCTGCCAAGACATTGTGAAGGAAATGTTTTCATTTTTACTTCATTCAGAATGATATGAAAATTCTTTGAAAATTATCCGGACCATGCAATTTATGAATTAATTCATGAGCTTAATAACCCACGAGAGAAATATAAATCTTATATCATCTCATCAAAACTACGTGCCATTAGTATTCTCAATAAAAAAACACAAATTCATCCGATAGTGTTGAATGCAATTAATACATTAAATATTGGTTGAACAAATATTTGTATTTTCAATCGTTCGATAAAATCTGGAATACTACATACATCAGAATCATATCACAGGATCACAAAAAGCGACTCATCATATATACAATATTATTATAATGCTGTCAAGGAATTTGGATTTATACATTGTTTTATTTAAATATCCGATTGTGCATGTGAATCATATTGCAAAGATAGTTATGAAAACTTTGTTGTTATGAAAAAATGTAATGTTATACCAAAATTTAGTGTAGAAAATATTAATTTCACTCGTATATGAGGCAATGAGAGCAAAAGTGGACTAACCCCAGTTTACAATGTGGGATAGTTTTTTTTTTTGTTTATTTATTTTATTATAATATTTTAATTTTTTTTTTATAATATATATATCTAATATATATATATTATATAATATAATAATAAAATAAACAAAATATTCGATAGTAACATGCTATAAGCGGGAAAATTCAAAATTGTGGGTTAGTCCACTTTTGCTCTCATTGCCTCATATATGAATGTGCAATATCAAATAATTTGAATATAATTGATGTCAATGATCTTGTTTGTGTATGTTTTTAGATTAACATAAAATGATTGACATTATCAAACAAAAAATATATTATAGAACCAATTAATCTAAGAGAAATAGAATAAATATATATAGATATAATTTTTATCAGTATATTGGTAATAATTATAATTGAGAATAAAAATGAGTACATAAATGAACGAATGAAAATAACACAATTATATTGATGAATGATTATATAATAATAAACCCACTAATTATCATCCTATTCATAATAATATCATTCAAACAAAAACAAAATGTTCAATACATTTTCATTCATTTATAATAAAATGGATTATTTATTGAGTAAACTGAGAAATTTTTATTTCATCAAATTCATCTATGTTCCGATATCTTGTCAAAATTTTTCTAAGTTCGTGAACGATTATTCTTATATTTTTTTTTATGATCTTTTATGACACCCGACCGGTTAAATCCTTCCGAAAAAGGTTTCGAACGCTCAGCACAAGTCATAACGCCGGATCAACGCATTTAGACCTGCAATCAGAGGTTTCCAACGCTCAGCAGAGGTTATAACGCCAATTCAACGCTCGAATATTTCATCTGGGGCGGTCATAACGCCAGATCAACGCATTTAGACTTGCGATCAGAGGTTTCCAACGCTCATCAACGGTCATAACGACATTTCAACGCTCGAAAATTTCGGGATATTATATTATATTATATTATAATATATGCCCCAGATGAAATTTTCAAGCTCATAAAAGTCATTATTAGCTCTTCTGAGTTGTTGAAAGCCATTATTGCCGTACGGATTGCTCTTATAAGTATTGACTGCTCTTTCGGAAGGATTATACAACCGATCAGGTCATAAACGATCATAAAAAAAAATATAAGAATAATCGTTCACGAACTTAGAAAAATTTTGACAAGATATCGGAACATAGATGAATCTGATGAAATAGAAATTTCTCAGTTTACCCAGTAAATAATTTATTTATTTATAATAAATGAAAACGTATTGAAAATTTTGTTTTCGTTTAAATAATATTGTTATGAATAGAATGATAATTAGTTGGTTTATTATTTTATAATCATTCAACAATATAATTGTATTATTTTTATTCGTTCATTTATTCACTTATTTTAATTCACAATTATAATTATTACCAATATACTGATTATAATTATATCTATATGTTTAAATTTTTTATAATAATTATTCTTTGCGAAAGCAGTGTATTTATTCTATTTCTCTTGAATTAATTGGTTCTATAATATATTTTGTGTTTGATGATGTCAATGATTTTATGTTAATATAAAAGCATACACAAATAAGATCATTGACATCAATTATATTTAAATTATTTGTAATTGTACATTCATATATAAAGCATTTCTATATAGTATCCCGAATTTTAATAAATGATTGAAAATATTAATATTTGTGCTGCCAATATTCAATGTATTTAGTGCGTTCAAAATCATCGGTTGAATTTGTGTTTTTTTATTGAGAATGCCTATGGCATGTTGTTTTAATGAGATGACGTGGGATCTGTATTCTATTGTGGAGTATTTAGCTTATACATTAATTTATAAACTACACGGTCTGGTTCAATTTTTCCAAATAACATTGGTATAACCATAAAATAAGACAAAAATATTACAAAAAAAAATTATTTGAAATAATTCTCACAAATGATTTTTATACCATTCTGAATAAATTAAAAATAAAATCATCTTCTATATCATGCATTGGTAGCTCAGCAGTAGCGTTCATGTTCCACCACCAGAGGATTTCAATGTTCTAGGTTCGAATCCCGTTGCAGACCAAAAATTTTTTCAAATTATATTTAGTGTAAAATTTTCATTATTTTCAGATACCCGATTTAAATAATAAATGTATGTTTTTAATGTATGTTAAATAATAAATGTATGTTTTTAATGACCGTAGATGTATCTAGACCCTAAGTGTGCGAGCCCCAGATAGAGGATTGGACCGTGACTTGAGCGCAAATGTTTCTAGGCTCTTACAGTTCGGAAAATGAAAGCAGATATAGATTGTCCGCTTTCTTCCATTACTATACGAAGCTAGCCGGAGAGTGTTGCTCACATGAAAGTGGTTTATGACGGTATGAATCACCATGTCTATTTTCGCCGCTTGCTGGGGGGTCTGAAGGTTGGCCACCCCGGGATAGTCTCATCTTGACACGTCGTTTTTCCATTGCTAACTATTTTCTATGCATCGCTCGATGTCGAGAAATACCCTGACCGCGTGCTTCTAGCGAATACCAATAAAACGTTTTCTAATGCGTGCACATACTCATTCAGCAACATATGCGTTTCCGATACTAAATATGTTTTTCTTATCAAATATATCTTTTCTTTACTCATTTATGTATTTTTTTTTTAAGTAAAACTTCTTTTCGGACGGGGGTAACTTGAAAAATCGCAACGAAAATAAGAGACACAGGTATACAACAAAAGACTACTTGTGAGTAGGTGTAGAATATATAGGTATACACATAGGGTACGTTCCACTCATCGCCCTCGACCACGACCGCTAAAATTCCCGTTCCACCAACGTGGAAGTTTTATTTCAGATGTGTGGTACATGCACACTCATTTTTGTTCATTTCTATAAGAAATATATATCTTTCTTTTCATCATAGATATATTCCCCCCGGAGATTATATCTATTCTCTACGTATATATTAATATGACTTTTGATGCAAATGAGGGAAATCGTCACAGTCCACAAATAATATTATTTATTTTATAATTGGTTCTTATTTTCATTCCTTTTTTTGCTGCATTCAAGTTTTTAAGAATCTAATCAATATTGAATAAGAATATTCTATCTACAAGTTTAAGCTATAATTGAAATAATATTTTTCATTGTTTTTTATGGATTTATAAATGTAGTTTCATTTTCAGAATTGTTTCTATTCTTATTACTCCGAATTTTTTTAAAATTACTTGTACAAAAATCTTAATCATTTTTATTTGTCATCGCTCGCTGAAATATAATATATTATATCAATTATATAAAATGATATTCTGGAAAAACCTAGTTCAAAATATTCAATTATTGTGATATTCTGTGATGAGTTTTTTAAACTTCTATGATAATAATATCATTGATTAAATTGAATAGTTATAATAGCGAATAAAATTATTCAACAAAGAAATTTATGCTACTCCTATACATTTACTGAAAAATATATTATACAGATTTCTATATATAAATTTTTTTTTCTGTATTTAAAAAAAATATTTACGGATTCAAATAAATAGTACTGAAACTAAAGACCTAGATTGATCATTTTATTCTGGTCCCACATACAGATTTTATCGTTTTAAACATTAAATGTATATATGTTTGAATATGAATAAAAAATTAAAATCAGTCTCTTAGAATTTTGCCTAATTGGCAAAATGTTAAATAATAAAAATGTATATTACATGGATTTATGCATAATTTTAAATACTGATCTGAAAATAATAAATGATATGTTATATAATAGTTGAATAATGTATTATTATTTGAACAATACTCATATTTGTAAATGAAATGAAGTGAATATTTTTTATGATAAATTATTTTTGTATATACATATATGTATACATAAAATGATTTATAAATATTTATATTTTGTATATTCATATATGGATATAAAAAAAACTGTTATGCCATTAGATTATAACAATGTATAATTTATAAAAGGCGAAGCAAACTTAATTTCCATATATGATGTATATTTTCATGTATATAATATTTTCAAAATTCATTCAACTTATGTAGGCTCACATAACAGTCATAAAATGACACATTACATGAATTGATTAATCCATATTTCACGGTAATAACTAACGAAAATAATGTAAACAATGCTGAATCCAGTAATTGCATAAAACAAAATAAAAAAAAAACAGAAAAATCTCAAAAAGTCATAAAAAATATTTGTAGAATATTTTGATTTCTGTTCTCAATACTGGTAGCATATATATTGTTCTTAATTTAAGAAATAAATAAATAATTGAATAACTCCGGTATGTAGAATATAGATTACGTGAAATATACGATTCATGTACTATTTAAAAATTGGCGCATCTTCCTCCTTATCAGCTGATATATATCGTCTTTGATGATTATATCAGTGGACGGAGCATAGAGGCTCATTTATTTATAATTACACATATATAATGTATTTTATCATTGAAAATATAAGACTGATGAATTATAATTATTACTGTGAATATAATAAAAAATAAAGCAATTCTGATTAAATAAATTTATATATGTATATTTATAAACATCCACATTTGTAACAAAAATAAATATTTTAAAGTTCATGAATATCTCTGCCAATAGGCCTTGAAATATTTGGTCTGCATGACGCTGGACTAGCATAAGAATGAATAATATGAACTCTAAGACGAACATCCCCAGATGATCTGGGGCCATCGCCTCTATGTCTTCTAGAGAATGTAACTGTTGTTTTGCAACAACAATAATGAAATAATTTAACGTATGCATTCCTAAAGTGACGATCGAAAACGCAATAAAGTAGATTATTAACGCAAGATTTTGAAAGAGCAAACCATGCAAGATTATAAAATACACTTGAGCTGACCGTATGCACAGTGCTTATACATAAGGCAATGCCAAATGGTAACCAGAATAATGCAAATAGAATAAAACTATATAAATTTGTTTTTGTTAATTCATAATCCCAGGAGAAGACGGCTGGTGGTTTAAATGAACCTCGTATAGCACGACGTACACGCATAATCAATTGAAAATAGAAAATTATTGTTAATAAAACTGGAATAGCCATGAGAATACAAGCCCCAATCACCTGTTGTATTGCAATACCATTGAATTTTCGACCGCAAAAATCCGGTCCTAAATCCAGAGACGATTGCAATGCCATTGATGTACCGGCAATGAACCATATAGTTAGTATTACAGCTGTTACTCTACTTGGTGTTAATACTGCATACCTATAATTATTTATTTTCCATGAATAAATTAATTAAATATCTATCCATCTATACATGTCGATAAGGATACATATAAAATTAAATAAAGTGTATGTTGGATAAGTGCAATGAGTTTGTTAGAACAAAAAAAAAAAAAAAAAAAAAATCATTACCGTTCAGCTGGGAGACATAATCGTGCATAATTTTCTCCTGCAATTGTTGCTAATGTCAATATTGTTACAAAAAAGCATAAAGCCTCCAGTGTCCACTCAAATCGGCAAATACTCAATGATTCCTCGTGACCCGCAAGAATAACAACGGCTGATGCCGGAATCACCAAACCCGTCACAAATAAATCCGCCAAAGCAACATTGGCTAAGAAAGCATTACCTGAATAAAAATATCTCGGATAATTAATGTGATTAATACATCAAATAGTAATTATACAATTGTATTAACATATTCAGTTACTTAAGGCACAAAAATAAGTACCTCGTTTTTTCAAATGATCTTCAACCATCACAGCTGATATCATAAATACATTTCCAACACTTCCAATGATACCGAGTGATGCAAGTAATAAAAGTCGAGCGACCCTTGACCAGTCAGCGGATAATGTCACGGGTGATACATCAACATCATCATTTTTACTTTTTACTATTGAAATTCCAATGTTCATCTCTATCATTCCTGCTAAAGTTGTGGTTATATCGTCACTGGTATCCATCATAGACACAGCCACTGCTGTCCCTGTTGCTGTTGTTGGCGTTATGTTCATTCTATACAATGATTTATATAACAACCAACAGAAAAAAAAAAAAATGTGTGCATCAAAAAAATGTATATGATAATAATGAAATAATATAATTGTAATATAAATAAAAGAGAAGGTTGTAAAAAGCAGACATCCAGTATACATCGATTCACATTGCCGTTTACATGGGAATCATCTATATATGTATAATATATACATGTATGTAATAACTTTTTATTTAAAAATATATTATTTATAACAATTATCATATTCAAATGGATCTTAAAGTAATTAATTATATGAAAATATTATTTTCATTATACTAATGGAATTTGCAAAGCCACATCTATCCGATGCTTGAATGCTTTTCAGAATATACGTGTAATCATAGCGAGTGAGATGAGATGTGAGCGAAAGAGAGAAAGAAAGAATGAGATATGCATGATACGGCTAGACGAATAATGAATACCACCCCATGCTATGTAATAGTAATTCCCATTAGCACCAGTCATTATTGAAAGTGGATCATTTGCACGACGACTATCTACATTGAGTGCTCACGTGTAAATACACGCCATATACTCAAAAATTTGAATAAAAAAAAAAACTATGAAATAACATTGAGAAGGATTAGGATAAATATATATACATATGCACAATACACAATTACACTGAGTATACGGACTACACTTATATGCATGTACACTTATAACATACGCGTACATGAAAAGAAACACGTATGCAAAACAGTGAGTAACTATATTAATTTTATTAATATATACTCATATATACTGAATAAAATTAATTTTTATTGAACTTTCTCATTGTATTATTTATATATGTATGAATCTATAATAATTTGAAAAACTATATATGGATTTATATAAACAGAAAATGTTGATGTGATATATCAGCCGGTGAATGATGGGGCACATGGGTATGTGTTGGCCAAGAGGAGTAGTGGGCACAAGAAGGGAAGCTGTATCGATTCGATGTTTTACCGGAACCACCGTCTTTTGCCAATTTCATTTTAATATATATATATATATATATTAACACCTGATTCATCTTTCGATTTTCATTTTTTTAAATTGTTTCATGGCAAAATAAACAATAAAGAATAGAACTACAAAAAAAAAAAAAATAGTTAGTTTTTTATTGTATAAAAAATATATTTGTAATTATTTATGAAATAAATATCATTGAAAGTTGAGAATTACTATTTTTAAAGTAGTGAAATTAATGAACCGTCAGAAAAAATATTATTTTCGATTATATTTGATAAATATTTAAGATGTATGAAACTATAAATTCATATGTGATGGACTGACCAACAACATATAGAAACTAATGAATCATTAGAATTTTATAGAAATTTCTTAGAAATGAGAGAATTTATATTGAATATAAACAAAATTAAATGAAAAATGCAAAATTATTTTTTACAAAAATAGTGGTGCTTATGTGAAGTATTGCATTTGTTGTTGCTTATAAAATTAACTTACTTGATAAAATTTATGATGAATCACATTTAAATACCAAAACTGAATAATATATTTATAAAAAATTATTGTTGCATTTTAATAACAATAAAACTTTTCAATGTGGAGGCGTATATTCTTTTCGAAATATTGTACGAAATTATTGAGGCACTGATACGTTGACAGATTCAGTTAACACACAAAAAAAATAATTTAATGATCATTTGTCATTTTAAATTGATGAAAATAAAATCAATTAATACTTATGTACATATAAGTTTAATAATTATTGTGACCATTTCGTAATGCAGATTACATTGTATAAATGTGTATAATTACATAATTGTATTCCAAATTGTCGAAGTGGCCTTGTGAAATTAATTGTTTTGTGAAGTAATAGAATATTAACAAATCACACACGCCGGCATGAGTATCAGGACGTTTAGCTTGGCAACTAACACAGCTGATGTTGAACGATAATAATATTTACAAGTATATAATATACTCATGTATATATAAATATATATATGAAACTACGTGGGTTGGAATTTATTGTCAAGCGCAAGCGCAAAATTTGGTGTTGATTTGTAAATCTTATTTAATTTTTATTTCGGAAGTTTTTTTAGAATAAGAATTTAAATTTATATTTTTTTCTTTTCTCAAATTCTTGAAAAACCGCGCACATTCAATGAACTCACAATGTAATTATCATTATAATTTAAGCTCCAATAAAGTGTAAATTCAAATATAAATATTTCTATATATTATATATTATATTATGAATATAGTGTATATAAGTATAACTATAATTGACAGATTGTTTAATAAAAATATACTTAGTAAATATTAAAGTCAGTGTATTTAAATATAAATTGAATATTTATGGAAAATAATTGTATAAAAAATTAATGTTATTTACAATTATTTTACAAATCATTATTATAAAATGAAACATCATATTATTTTAATTTAAATAATATTTTACGTATTCATTTTATTGAAGTGGTTAAATAGGTCATTTAATATCCGTAAATTTTGTTCCATATTCAACCACTACTAATTATCCATGATACAAATATTCACCAGTAAGAATCGAATACATAACTTTAATTTTTTACTTATGTTTATACAACATCATAGAATTTCATCACAATAATCTAAACCTGGTTTATAAAATGGTGTTTATTTCTCTCCCCCAAAACACAAAACTGTTATCCCTGATACAACTATGTAAATTCACGCTTCATATATATTTGAATGAAAACGTTATAATGTGTATACATTATATATATATATCATTATTCCCTTACCGCATCGATGTCATGTTGGATACATATATAATGTATTATATATGTTGCGTTTATGACGAGCACAGACATCCAATCGAAGAATATCCCCTTCTTCTTGTGGATTATTCACTGCTTTGTAAGATGTCGCTACGTGTCCTGACGTGAAAAGAGACAAATAATGTACTACACGCTGTTTGAGCGGTGTTTTTATATACATATATATCTTTCTACTGATACAAATATGTATAACTCTGGATTGGATTCAATGAAATTGGATGAGAGTACTGCACATTGTAGATATACGTATATATAATATAAATGGTATAGTAATGTTAGTACATGATGTATACAACACATACGTATGAGGACGTGAGTATATCTCCTGGATCCGTGAATTTATCCAAACGACTCGCGCATTATAAATCTATGGAGATCGTGTTGGCTGCTACTGGCTGTTACTGCGGCCCGTTTCACGTATGTGACATGGCGTCCGGGTAGAAAGAAAGTTGACTGTTAAATAAGCGTTAATGTTGTTTTTATGACATTAAACTAAGCGTAAAGGAAATATCCGAAACCACGAATTTTTCAAAGACTCTGGCATTGATGGTAATGCATGCAAGGAAACCACAAAGGATCAGCGATGGGTAGGGCCAGGAAAATTCCTCCACTTAAATTATAATTTCCCCCCTCAAGTTTTTTGTGTTCCATTCCTGTGACACTGAGCAATTTTATTTATATATAAATTTTTTTACCACCATATTTACATTACCTATATTTATATATTTAATAATTTATCCTCCCATCCTCGTCCCTTTGCAAAGTTTTCAAATGTTTCATACCCATCCTTGCTCTATTCACCTCATCGAAATTTTCCGTCTTACAACCGCCATTGAATTTTTTTCAGAATTTTCTGTTGAATTCAATGTTGTTTTTTATTTTTATATCATTTTTCTTTAATATTTCTTAAAGTTTATATTCGTCTATTTATTTATGTTTGCAGGTACTTTGAAAAGCACCAGGCCCATCCTTATCAGGTAAATATTGAATAATAAGTCAAATATAAGGATTGAACATTGAAATAATAGTATTGTTCTATAAAATCCATTTTTTAACTCGTTAAATTCAATTATATTTCATTAACCTCTTTCTATCTTGCGTTTATGATTGATTACTAATTTGTTTAACGATTTTAATTGTATATTGAAATGTGACAAGAGTTATGTAGATGAGTGAGCCAATAACTATTATTATTATTAAAAGATAAAAATTTTCATTTCATTACATTACAGTTTTGTGTGTAATGATTTCATTTTTTCGTTTATTTTATTCGGTAACATTCGTTTGATGAAACTGGCCAGTGGTCATATTTTTCTTTTATTGTCTGTTAAATTTCGTAACATACTTGATTGAAGGTTAAAGAATTGTGTTAAATATTATGAGTTGAAAAAATATTTTATGCGAAAAACGAAAAAAAAAAAGAATGAAATAACAGGACTTTTATTTGTCATCAGCAAGATGTATTCATTCAATTTAGTTTATATACTGGAATCACAACAATTATCAATAAGATTTTCTATTAATGATGCGTTTTTTGAGTTAAACAAGTAATGGAGTGACAGTAAAAATATATTGTTGCAATAATCACACGAATATTTCTATAGAACATAACCTTATTTCAATAAAAATCAATACGCCAAACGTTCTCATAATTTGGTTGGATATGAAACATGAACAGTATCATTGTTTTGAGTATTAAAAATATTAAATCCCATAGTTTTTTTTATCAATCACAAAGATTAAAAAAAAAATTTATATTCATGATTGGTGTTTAGAACGCTAAGTACAGTGGTTCTAAGGGCGGCTATTCCTCATCGACAGTTTCATCCGAGGGTCGTTACGAGGGGCGAATGCGAGAGTCACCAAACGGCAATTCATATAGTCCCGCAGGTGGATTGGGCATGGGCATGGCAGTGGATCGCGAGAGCCCCCGTAATTACACATCCAAACCTCTTTACAAGAAGGAGAGAGAAAATAGAGACTACAAATTATCCTCTTCAAGGGACAAGTATTCCGGTACAATGAATTTATTGGTCTGTCTACTAATGTTAAAATATATTAAACAAAAATTATGGCCCAACAATATCATCAGGATACAATGCCAAAAGTGTTTCTTTCAAAATATTTTTCTAGTTTGATTGTTTTATGTAAAAATAAAACTCTATATCGTTGAAATGTTTTCAGCTTTAACATGCTTATATGTGTAGATTGTGCACGATCTCCAAAGGATAAACGAAGCCGCGACAGTCGTGATTCAGAGCATAGGACTAATCATGATAGGAGTGGTGGAGAGGTAATATAAGAATAATGATCATAATGATTCACATAATTGAAATTATTTCAATTTATTTTATTTATGATTGAATTTTAACCATAACTGTGGAGTCTAGCTCCATATAAACGTTATGATTTTCTGGTGAAGTGTGAATATTAAGGGTTAATAGTTATTTAACAAACTAACCATTTATATATATGTTATATTTATGAAAGATATTGCATCCCATAAAATTGTCATCGAACTCATCACGAGATTCGTCGCAAAGAAAACCAGCACACAGTTCTTGTCAGGCATGTAACATTAAATTAAAAAGTTTCTTTTAAATCGATTGAATGAAATAAAATGAAAATTATTCTATACAGGACAAACGTGGAGATGAAAGAGCTGTTGGTACAATGGAACGCGCAACCAGATTTGGAGACTGGTCAGAACACTTGAGTTCATCGGGCAAAAAGTATTATTACAATTGCAAAACTGAGGTTTCGCAATGGGAGAAACCCCGAGAATGGATCATCCGCACTGACAGTCGTCAACGCCAATCTACGGACTATTCGTCTAGATCGAGTACGTAGTAACTTTACATTATTTTCATATTGATGTTTATGTCAGTGATATTTATTTTTTCTTATCGGTATTTTTTCCTGAATTATTTTTCATGGATAATTATATTTTGTGTACCAGGTCATGATAAACATTCCAACACACGTTCAAATAGCAGTAACATTGGACGAGATAATAAACCATCATCACGACAATCCGACAAACGTGAATATTGGGGTTCATGTTCAAGCAACTCTACAAGTAGTAATGTTGTTGTTAGTGGTGGTGGAAGCGGAAGTGGAAGTGGTGGTATGAGCCGAGATGAATCAATATTACGAGAACGTGAAAAAGAGCGTGAACGAGAACGTGAAAGAGAACGTGATCGTGATCGAGATCGGGAATCAATCCGAGATAGTGAGATGAACTTGGAACGACAGGCACAAGATATGGACATTTCACCTGGTGACTCAACACCTACAAGCGAAACTTTGACTGAAAGTATACACGATTCTCTGCCACAAGGACCGGTATTGTTGGCAACAGCATTACCACGGTTAGCATCACATCCACCAACAACTCCACAAACACCTGGCAAAATTGCTAGTTCACCAACGTTGACCAGTTCACAACAAGCAAGTAACAGCAATACTCCCGGGCCACCAGTTACCTTGGCTAATTTACCGCGACTTTTATCACAAATTACTGGTAGTAATGATCAGACAGGTATTACTCCTCAGAAAGCGCTTCAAACTATACAAACAGCGATTTTCCTCTCTCGACAAGTATGTTGATAATTATTTTCTGTTTTTAAACATGTATTTACTTGATTCTCATTTCGTATAATAATTCAATTCAATATTTAGCAATCGGGAAACAACAGTGGTGAACGTGTAAGCAGTAATAGTGACATTATGGCTCCTCTTAAGGTTGATACCAGTGGTAACGTAACATTGACAAATGAGGGACCACCAACACCAACTCATTCAGAGACTCAAGATTGCATTGATGCTCGGAAATGTAAGGCTATTATTTTTGAAAATATCATTTACAATATGCGAATAAATAATTTTTTTGTTCATTTTACGACGTAGTATCGAGTCCAAGTGGAGTCAATGTAGGCGTTCAAGGTCTCAGTTCACTTCAGGGATTAAGTACATTTGGCACCCTTGGTAGTCTTGGTAATGGCGGTGGTCTCCAAGCTCTCTCGAGAGTTCAACCACCTTTAACGCCTTCTCTGACTCCATCCCTTGCTAATCATTACAGAGAAGATTTGACACAGCATGTTCGAGCTTTTCCTGCAGATATTTTAGAAAAACAAGTATGTATATGTATTATGATTTTCAATTTAATTTAATATTCATCGGTAAATATTTATTTTTATTGTATGTTAAATGAATAGGCGCAAAAATTGAGCGAAGAAGCGCACACCATGGGCAGTTTACAATGTACTAGAGTTTCTGCCGAACTCAAAACGGCACGATCAATAGTGAGACTCACTGAAATTCAGGCAACCTTGCAAGAACAAAGGTAAGTGTCATACCAACGGAAAGATGAATATATTGCCAATGTTCACATTAGTCTTTATATGCATATTTGTTCACATGGTAATCATCATGAGTATATACATAAATAATTTTTTTTTCATTTAGGATATTATTCCTCCGCCAACAAATACGAACTTTGGAGGAGCTAAAATCCCAAAATTCCTTCATGTCTGACGATTCTTAGTGTAAGGGACTTTATAAATAATAATAATAATAATAATAATAATAATAATAATTGAAAACCATAATTAATTAATTAATGCAAGCAAACAAGAGTAAAACATAATAATATTCTCATTAATATTGAAGTAACTAAGAATTGTACCTAAGTTATAATATCATGGAAATAGAAGTGATATCGATAGAAGCGAATGATGATTGGATTCCCAAGAGATGATGGGTGAATACTACGCGTTGTCGTTCAATGTTTCATCAGTATCGTCAGTGTCACCGCTTATGAATATTATCGTTATAATTATGATTCTATCGATAATTAAGATAACAGTATAAACAATTGGTTAAATGTGTGTATTGACATCTCTCTGGATTGCGCATGAGGCCTATTCACAAAATGGTAATACGATTCACATTCATCTTAGCGTAGGAGGGAGAGGGGGGGGGGGGATATTTAGTCGGATCTCATCAGTCTTCACCCAATACTATTCTTTAAACTGTACGGAATTGTATATCTGAATTCACATCGTCTTTGTACTATCTGCGTTAGAAGTGTCAATGTTTCATATAACAAGTAGAGGCATTTTAACTAGTTAAATTAATTTTTTTTCGTTGTAAAGCAGAATAAAATTCGTGTCATACGGTTTAAGAATTCATTATTCTTCATTTTATTCACTTTTATATGCGTTTTTATTATGTATTATTTTTTAATTTTTGTTGATTAGACTAAGCGACGGTCCATCGTTACTCAAAATAAGTCTTGCCACCAAATTTTTTCAGTAAGCTTAATTCCAATCGTCATTTGTATAAAAGAAAAAAGAAATGAAAAAAAAAGATGTAATAAATGCTGAAATACTTTTTTCGTGTATACAATTATTTTTTGTTATTCTTCTTCTGATATCTTTGTATAAGTCAAGGATACATGCAAGTAAAAAAAATATAAAAAATACCAAACGCACATAATAACAATAATTTTTATTATCGTCAGTCTAAATTGACAGTGATATAGAAATAAAATAAAATGAAGAAAAAAAAAATATAGCATGGAATCAAATGAGTTTTTCACTATTAATATAGTCGAGTCTCATTTTTAAGCAATGGCTGGGACCAACGATTCCCATATAATTTCACGGCAAATAGCTTATATAAACTACTCCTGTACAGATGAAGAGTAATGCAAATCAAACAATCCTTATTCATAAAATCTTTCAAGTCAATAATATGATTGCTTAAATTGCATTTGTTTATAATTATGTTTGCTTAATATTAGATTCTACAATAAAACACTCAACATATTACCTAAATTTGTATAACGAAAATGGCATTCAGTTTATTGGCTTAGAAAATTATAATCATTCATTTATATATAAAAAAAATATAAAATTTTATTTATTCAATGGAAACGATTTCAAAATCGCATTTAATTTGTACTATCTGAATGCCATTTTAGTATTATGTTACATTTTTTTCGTTTACAGCTAATTTATTATTATTACTATCCCAAAAAGTAAAATTACAGAGAATTGACGTACACATTTATTGATGATTTTGTATCTGTTTTAATTGAAGTCTTTCTAAACATAGACATGAAATGACTAATGCACGGCACTATATCAACTCAGCACAATTATTTCTCTTCAAAAATAATAATATTGACGATCGTCATAGATAACCATATTAATTATATGGATTTCAAAAAAAGAAAAAAAAAAAATTAGAAAAATAAAAGTTAATATTCGTCCCTTGAAACATCAATTGAAATAATAGTACCTAAATTTTCCATGTATATATTCATTAAGAAAAAAATAATAATAATAATAAAAATAAAAGTATTCAAAAGAATTATTCAAGGTGTGTACATCGAAGAAATTTCACCAATCATAGTATACATACTATAGCAATAAATATGTATTTATACATATATGTATGTATATTTCTAATTACATATTTGTCGCAAGTTCTACAAATTGTCCATAAACTTATCTCATCAGTATTAATTACACGATGTCTTTTTCAAATTAACTTGTGGGTACTTGACTATGTGTGGTGTATTTTGTTTTGGTTTTTCCTTCAAGTTAATATAAAATTGACATCATTTGATGAACATTTAGTCTATTAACTTTAAATGACTCTGATCAATGCTGCTACCAAGTTCGTACCATATATAATTGAAACTTTTTTTGTTCATCTCTCTTTTCCTCTGCATAAATTTCGCTTGATTACGGTGATTATCATTACTTTAATTTCGCAGTTTTTATTTGATAAACCAAATACTAATCAATTGGAAAGTCACAATGTGTCTACGTTTCTGTCAAGTGTTCAAAATTTTAATATAGATTTAAATTAGCATGGCATTATTTACAATAGAAATTGTTATGATCAATATTGTTACGCCATATAGTTAAATTGGATTTTTTGATATTTTATCTTTATAGTTATATTGGTTTTCTCTGTATTTATCAATAAATTCTTCTTTTTTTTTTACTTCAACATTGAAAGTCGAAAATTTTTCCTTCGTATAACAATCGATCTTCATGTTCTTGGTGGTATTCTTCGAACTGCTTTTTTAATTTTTCTATTGCCAAGAGGCAGAGGTGTTGCACTGAAAAAAAGAAATACATATAGAAAAAACAATCATATTTCATTTAAGTACGAAATAATTGTGGAATACTTACTTAAACATAGTTGGTGCACTCCCACCGGTAAAATTGAATGTTGGTCGTGTATTGGGATCAAAAGTAATTGCAGGTGAAGAAGTGGTAGAATTAAAATTAAATCCACTTGAAGGTGTTGGTGAAGCCTAGTATTGGAAAGAAAAAAAAATTTATAAAATCATTCACAATGTAAAACAATGAATAAATAGTAAGAAAATACACACAGGTGTGGCTGAAAAATTGAAGCCATTCGGAGCGGGTGTCGATCCCGTAATAGGAGTTGGAGCTCCAAAAGTGAAGCCGCTACTCGTTCCAGGCGTTGAAGAAACGAAGGAATTCGCTGACGTGTTTTGTCCTATTGATACAGAATTTTGACTATTCCCAAAAATATTAGGCATTGTAGAAACTGTAGATGTTTGTCCAAATGCTGAGGATCCATCTAATTTAGATGTATTAAAAGTAAATCCTGAGGCTGATTGAGGTGTATTGTTGTTGGATGAGAGAGTACCAAAAGTTGTAATATTCGTTGAAGGATGACGTGAAATAACAGGAGTACTTCCAAAATTAAACATTGGCTTTGAAGCTGTTGAATTTGTGGCATCGTGCCCGACAGTGAAATTAAACGATTCTCTCGGTGTTTGTGAAATTTGTTGTGAAGGTCCAACGCTAAAGGTAAATAGCGATGGTGTGGCATTTTGATTTGTATTTTCGACAGTTTTAGTAGAAGAAAATATATTTTGAGGCGTGGAATGAGTTTGCTGGTGGGACGTACCATAATTTGAATTACTGCCAGATCCGAAAATACTGGATGCTGATCCTGATGATCCAAATGTTGATAATGCTGGTATTTGACCAGTAGAGTTTGTGGGCGTTACTGCAAACGCCGATGCCGTATTAAAAATGGGATTTTCATTACTACTGTATGTTCCAGATATATTAGCTGATTTTTTGCACACGTCTGCATTATCAAACTCTGATGATTTCGATTCAACTGTTCCAAATGTTTGAGCTTTCTCTATGGTACCAAAACTCATGGGTTTCTTGTCTTCAGTATTTGAAATCGCAAAGAGTGGAGTTGCATTCTTTGTATCCACTGTGCTACTGATTGAACGGGTATCCGTTAAATTACCAAGGCTATATGCTGGGGAAGACTGAGATGTATTATTGAATGACATTGCACTCTTGTTTTCATGGGTACTTGGTTGGATAATTCCAGTAAATTTTGGGTTTGTGAATGAAAAACCATCAGATGTTTTTGTTTCACTTGTAGCTGATGAGGAAATCTTCTCAACATTCATTACCGATGACGTTTCTGATGATGATTTTGGTGTTGAGAAAGTAAATGTTGTTTGATCAACATTTGATGAGGACGCAGTTGAAACAGATAATGTATTGCCAGTATTTTCTATACCAGCAGACGCTGGAGCCACGAACGAGAAGCCTGTGGCTACTGGTTGATTACTGTCTATTGATTTACAGCTGGGCGTTATTTCTTGACTAATGATAACTGCACTTTGACTATTTTTTGCAATATTTGTTGGGGTTTCTTTATTATTATCTCCAGTTGATCGTGTTGTAGGTGTACCGAAAATAAATGTTGTGCTTTTTTCTGAAGTATCACTTTTTACAGATGTTTGATCAGCCACAGTTTTAGGTGCGTCAAAGATGAAGTTATTAGGTGCGATTTTATCGGTAGTTTCTTTCTCTTTGCTATTTTCTGCTGGATCACATCTCAATTTATCTACAGTACCATCGGTGTTTTTAGGTTCACCAAATTTGATATTTAGATCTTTACTACTAGATTTTTCAGTGGTAGGAATACCAAATGTAAAAGTTTGATTAGATGGTATTGTTGTCGGTATTCCAAATGTAAAACCATTTGTTTTTGTTTGAGATTCTTCCTCGGTATTTGGTACGATTTCCGATTTCAATTGTGATCCATTTAACGGTATACCAAAACTAAATTTCAATGTTGAGTTTGCGGTTGAAGTTTTATTTTCAAAAATTACTGTAGCTGCACTTGTTTTTCCGGGTTTTAATCCACCACAAGCGACACATTCAATTGAATCAAATTTGTTTTGTACCATACATACATCACAAGACCATGCCCCCTCAGGTTTTTTAAATTGATCTCCAAAACCGTAGGTTGCTTTTGATAAATTCTCATTATACTTCAACTTGTTAGATGACAACATAGATAAAGCTACTGATGATGATGATGATGATGATGATGAGGAGGAGGAGGAGGAGGAGGAGGAGGATGACGACGACGACGACGATGATGATAACAATAATGATGATGATGATGATGATGATGATGATGATGATGATGATGATGATGATGATGATGATGATGACGATGATGATGATGATGATGATGAAAACGATGGTGATGTTGATAGCAATGGAGGCGATGGTTTATTCTTCGGGCATGGAGTTGTACAACAAACACAAGTAAAGCTAGTTGAATTATTTCTTACCATACATGTTGGACATTCCCATGTATCTTGACTTTTCATTGAAGATATTGAGCTGGATAATGTTTTATTTTCATCAGTATTCTTTTGTGATTGCATTGACGGTTTCAAACTTGCTTTCACTAATCCAGGTTTTGATGCATTACAACATGGACACGATATGATGTCAAGTGGATTTTTTAGCATGCATCCAGAACATTCCCAACAGTCCACGGATGAATGCGATTTTTCGATGGTATCAACTTGTGGGCTTGCAATAACAGTTGATGGCGAAGATTCGCGTTCATTTTTCGCCCCATTTTTAGGTGCCATGCATGAAATACACTTTTTTTGACTATTTGAGTTTCTCACTAGACAAGAATTACATTCCCATTTATCATTACTCATCTTAAATTGGGTACCAAATTGTGTGTCATTTACACCAATTGATAAATTAACATTATTTATTATAGACGGAGTTGCTTTTATGGAATCTGGACTGCGAGCTTTGCACGCGATACATTGTTCTTCACTGGCATTATTTTTGATAAAGCATTCGCTGCATTCCCAAATATTCGGCTCACTATTGGTATTTTTTTCCCCAAGAAAATCCATAACACTTCCTGATTTTAATTCTGTAGCCACCATTTTCTTTTCATACGTTTCATCAGCTTTAGGTTGCGTTTTGTTCTCTCTAGGTCTTGGTGCTGTGGACGAGCCTGACCATACAAAATTCGTCATTGGTTGACGAGTTTTCAAGCTCAAATTTGACGAATTTATATTAGAAGTCATGACCAATGAATTATCAACTTGATTTTTGACATGATCTGGATTTATCGGCTTGGAAAAAGTATAGTTGTTTATAGATTTAAGATTCATTGAGGTTTCTGAAAATTTAATTGGACTTGAAAATTTGAAATTTTCTTCATGTTTCGCAAAATTATTTGATTTTAATTCTGTTTTTGTTGTATTACCATTGGTAATTGGTAAACGAATGTCAAAACTTGGTAAATTAGTTATTGGCAAAGGTATACCAGAAAGATTAACAGCTATTACCGTCTCTTCCATATTAGGTTTTTTCTTTGATTTAGTGCGAAGCTTTCCCAAAAATTTAGAAGTATCATTCTCTCCTACGAGATAATATGGATCATTTGTATCACTCGTTAAATCAGCAGTTGACATAGGCGGTGGATCACTATGAGCAGATACTACTTTTCGTGCTGCTAATGTTGTATCCTGGAGTCGTTGACGACGCTTTAGTTTAATCATATCTGGTACGGTTGGGACAGCAAGTTCTCGCGTTAAATGTCGTAATCCTACACGGGAAATCGGTCCAATACTATCTTCTCTAGATCTCTTTTTCCCTACTAAAGATTGATTTATTGGACTTTTAATTGGAATTTCTTTCACATCAGTCAACGGCGAGGAAAAATGTTCAAGTGCTTCCAGTATGCGCTTGGCTGTTTGACTCATTCCAGAAGAATCCGAGACATTTGTAGGAACATTAGATGGTTTTACTCGTATATTCGTTCGTCTCGGAGTTTTTAATTGAAATTCATTTGTACAAGCTGAATACCCTTGACCATATCGAAAATTACTAATAGCATTAGCACCACCAAAAGTTGTATTGCCACTGTAAAAAGGCGATGATAAAGCCATACTACGTTCAGCTAAAATATTATTGTTAGCTACAGTTGAAGCATTGAAACTTGGTTTTTTGGAATTCATCGTCTCCCGACCATCGATCATAAGAGACCTCGAAGATTGAAGATGATGTGTATACATTAATGTATCGTTGATATTTTTCTTATTTCCAAAAGGCAAATTTATACACGTTGACGATAATTCCGGTTTGTTGATTTGAGGAATGAATGAATTACAACCACTGATATTTTTACTTGATTTTAAATTATCATCAGTACCATTAGATGTACCATGATCTAACTGTTGAAATGGCTGTTGTTGTTGTTGTTGTTGTTGGGCCGATGAATTCATATGATTCCTCGAAAGAGTTGGATTACGAACTTCAATATTAGTTGCTGGTGTTGATGATACAAAAGATGGAACAGAACTGGTACTCATAATTATAGATGGCTGCACAAAATCTTCAAGCATTCCGTCTTGAAAAAGAGATTGCTTGTTCGAAGATTCATGGTTATCATTTAGAACTAGATTCCTTGGTTGAATGGTAAATGTACCAGCAGGATGAGTCATGTCCATTCGAATACGCGGCCTTTTAGTTGCTGGTTGGAGTATTTCTTCCTCCATATCTTGTTCCTCATTATTTTCATCATTATTTGATCCACTTCCATTACCAACAGAAGAATCGAACCATTTACTAATCCATGATCTTTGTGGAATCAAGTCCGTTACTTTGGTTGCCATTTTCTTCACAAAAGACTAAACAAAAACAAATAAAAATATAATTTTCATAATGATATGAATTGTATGCAATCATATGCAATGCCAAATACATTTTGAGGTTAAGGTACAGAATAGACGGTGAGTATGTAGGTAATAGCTTTTAATATAAATGAACGTATAGTAGTGTTAGTAAATAAAATGACTGTAAAATTACGATTGAATATAAAAAATGTATCAATAAAGTATGAATTTTTCAATTTCCAAATTACAATATTATTGAATCTATGTTTTTTCGAGAAAGGCGCCAATTTACATTAAATGAAAAGATGCTTTGGGAAGGGCAGGGGCGTGGAGGGGGTCATCACGAGGGAGTAGAATAAAATGTTGGTGAAAAAAATATTTACGTGCAGTGCTATTTGGTATTGTACATGAAATACAATTTCACTGATCAATTTATTTCCACTAATAGCAATAATATATATATATATATATATTATGTTACATAAATTTTTCAATTATACTCACATTGTTCACATCGTATGGCTTCTCACCGTACAGTCGTCGAGTACTCGAGTTATTACTTCTTTTGGACATGTTGCACGTTGCCACAATTTCTATTTTATTTTTTTTTAGCTACTACTTTTTATTATGATATATCTGCTTGAATTTTTATAATAGTTTTCTCTCCATACATTACACGTATTTAATAATCAATCGAAGGAACATTACTGGACTTAATAATTCCACTTTTTCAGATACAGACAGCCGCGGCGCAACACTGCTTCACACTGTTTTTCAATCTATAGTATATACATTAATTCTACAATACTCTGCACTATACTGTACATTACACTGTTTCATACTATTAAAATTTAATATAAATAGTGCTTTTTCTGTTTCTCTTATACTTGCCTTATAATGTTGAGTAGTAATCTTGGTATTACTTGCACATCTTTATAAACGATATATCCACGAGGTTGTAAACAGGACTACATTGCAGAAATAAGTATAGTATGAGTCAGCATGCACAAATAAAGTCGAGTATGAAATTATCGACAGGATGGCGACAGGGGGGGGGGGGGGGAGAAAATCAAATCTCAATTTAAAATAAAAGCGAAAATATAATTCAATAGATAGTCACTAAAATTGTGTTACTTAAATGTGATTATATACACATTAAAATGCAATGTAATCATCATATTGGGACGCCGTTAAATACTTAGATCATTTGTATCATAATTCTAGTTGATCCGCAATATTCTGCAAAGTGAATCTGCAATAGATATTATACAGCATATAGTATGTATTTTACTATAGTAATGCGATAGCGTTACTGTGTGCGCTTTTTTATTCCTCGTCTTATTGCGATCTGTGGCGTTACCGTTACATCAACCTACACCAACAATTACCGACAACTCTGATATACCAACACATCACACGCAGCTTCCATTATCATCCGCTACACAGCGTGCATGTCTCACCAATGCACCGTCATGCCATCTTCGTAAGCAAACGCTCTCACCACGCTTAGATTACTGACTTCCTTCTCACCGGACCATCCAAGTATACAGACCACACGTGTAGTGTTTCTACATACATTGACCTGAGTTATCGCGCACATTTTTGAACAAGCTTTTGACCATTTTTGTAATATTGAGAGTAAATAAATATAGTGTAAATAGTATCCACTAGCGTCCAATTTAATTATACATAGGATCATACATTCTATAGATCTGTATCATATGTTGCGTATTTGAAATATGTCGATATAACAGTTATCCCTTTTCAACATACTATATATGTCTAGTGTAAATTTAGCATTGTGGCGGTCTCGTTATAGTTTGAAACTTTAACCACCGAGTAGCGCCTTGAAAACACAAATAATAATAACTCGTTATATGAACGCAACAGAATACCAATGCTTTACCCCTAACTATGAAGACCAGTGTGGCCAGATTGAAGACCTAGCAACGAGCAACGCAGAGTAAAGGGGGTAACTCACACAGTCGCAGGCCACGTCCGTGTGTGCAACGCTCTTCGGTTAGCTTCGTGTAGTAGAAGAGAGCGGACAATCTATGTCTGTTCCATTCTCCGAACTAAAACGAAGCCGGATGACGTTGAACGATGTCGATGACGACTCGATGCTTCCTAGAGAGCTAAGAAATTGTCGGTAAAATAATTTATGTATGGTTTTACCGACATGCTTACATGAAACTAATGATTTCATCGACCTGCTCATATAAATGGAATTTTTCAGCTTTTAATGCAGAAAGATAATATATATTTTTTAAATCATGTAAAATATATAATTTCAGTTGGTCAATTTATATTTTATAGTACTTCCTTCCATTTGAATGAAAAAAGGAAGCAATTTATTTATAAATTTTAACAAGAATATAGATATATAACTGATGTAACATTTATGCGGAAAAAGTTTTTTTTTTATTTACACGCGTAAGGAACGCATATAATTACAATAATTTCATATTCCACATCCATGATTAAAAAATTAATCTATAAAAATATATTCGAGATGTATTGAATGTACATACAATCCATTTATATATTATATATATCGAATCAATTGTCAATGCATCATAATAACGAATTACTTCACGTAAAAAAAATTGCGTATCATATATTTATACAGTATATATGAATATACACACATACAAATATAGAGAAAATTCTGTCTTTAATCATACATATATATTCGCATATGAATCTTTCTTTCTTTTTTATTATTGATTCTAAATTAGACTCGCACACTACAGTGAAGTTTAAACAAATAGATGAGGCGTCAAGACCCTTTTACTAATTTCTCTGTATACCTGGAACGTATACTTTTACATACAACAATTATTCATGTTCAGAAAATATAAAATTCATATCCATTGAAAATGATTATTTGATATTTTTCTGTATTAAATGGAAAAATATTACTTGTAAATTTTCAATTATTTACAAAAACATATTTCATGGTTTTGTACCTCAAATGAATGCATTCTACAACATATATTTTTATAGAACATCATCATATGTGGACAATTTTTTTATTTTCATTATAAATACCAGAATATGCTCGTTATATTATTATTATTATTATTATTATTAATTTATTTATTTATTCATTTATTTTTTTCAAATTTAAGTCGAAGCAACCGGTAAATAATAATAATGGTGACGCACTACATCATCTAGAAACTATTATGGACCATACATTTATATGATATATATAAATACACAATATTCGTACATATACCCCAGATAAAATTTTCGATATTTTGTATACAAAATAGCTCTGCAAAAGAGCTCTGCTCAGTGCCATTAGCAGAGGTTTTAAACACATTCGTATTTTTATTGTCATTCTGGAAATGTCAATATATCTAGAGCTTTGAAATGCTATTGTATATACTCAGGAACATATAATTTATATACGTGTTTCTTTATGTAACGTCGTCAAAATTATTAATTTTATATCAATATTTTTCTAAATTAATATAAATTTCTTTTCATATCAATTTATGAAAATAACGTATAGTAGCAAGAATTCAAAAAAATTTATTAATATACCTATAATTAGGGTAAGTACAGTATAATATTGCAATGAATAGATATTTGTGCTGTTGTACAATTTATATGGCTAAAATTTATGGATATATTTCATATGATAATATTAAGGATATACATTTATTATTCAAATCAGGTATCTGAAAATAAAGAAAATTTTACCTTGAATACAATTTGAAAAAATTTTTGATTTGCGACGGGATCCGAACAGTGGAACCTCTGGTGACGAAGCATGAACGCTACCGCTGAGCTGCCGTGACATTGCATAGAAAATGTTTTTATTTTTAATTCATTCAGAATGATATGAAAATTCTTTGAAAATTATTTCAATTAATTTTATTTGTAATATTTTAGTTAATATATTTTTTTGTTTTGTATTTATATTATTTATCACATCTAGCCGAAACTGTTCGAGATTTTGGGCCATTGTGGGTTACATCATGCTTTCCGTTTGAAAATATGAATGGCGTATTATGTAGTTTAGTAACAGGAACAAGATTTTCTGGATTACAAATATCTACTGGATTGTCTTATTTTATGGCTATACCAATGTTATTCGAAAAAATTGATCCGGACCATGCAGTTTATGAATTAATTCATAAGCTTAATAACTCACAAAAGAAATATAAATCCCATATCATCTCATCAAAATTACGTGCCATTGGTATTCTCAATAAAAAAACACAAATTCATCCGATAGTCTTAAAAGCACTGAATACATTAAATATTGGCGGAACAAATATTCGTATTTTCAATCGTTTAATGAAATCTGGAATACTATACCTGAGTCGAAATTTTCAACTTACGCTCACCTTCTTCAACTTCCATTTTTGTTTACTTAATCATAAAATAAATTTTTCTGTTCAAATCCGCCTGATATGAAATACATGTGTTTTCAACTTACTTTCAACTTCAAACTATACCGTTTTTGCACAAAATGCATAGTTTGAAGTTGAAAATAAGTTGAAATCATATGTCTTTTATACCTGGAGGATTTATTATTAGGGTTCAATAGATGTTTATGGATGTACCTTTTCTCTTTACCTGCATATATATATGTAATAATTTTGCAGTTCCTACTATACTATTGTACACAGGAGAGGGGATACAGACTGCATGCGACGTATATTGAGATGAAAAAAAAAAAAATTTCCGGCACATATCTGATCAATATTCTCTAATATTCATCTTTAATTATGTACGAAGTTATATTACATGCAATTACATTTAGTTCATTTTATATCGAACAGAAATATTATATGGTTATTTAAATTAACATAATACTAAATCAAAGCTGAAAAAGAGAAAATATAAATTAAATTTGAGGTAACGGCAGCGGGACTCGAACCTGGGACCTTTGAAATTGGAGACGTAAACGCACTGCCTAAGCCACTGGTCACTCTTGGTATTAATAAATTTACTTCCCATAACTTTTTTCTGTTGTTTTATTTATTTATTTTTTAATTTTCTTTTCTTTTTGAAAATTTTCGGGTGAATGAAAAACATATTTGTACATAAATAGAAATTTTATATATTTTAAGTTTAATTATAACATTCAAAAAATATCATAATGAATGAAAAAAAAATAAAATGAGATATAAAAAATATAATTGAATAAAATAAAAATCAAATTTAAAAAAAATACAGCGAAGTAAAATGAATAATAATAAGAAAACAAATAAATAAAATAATTAAAATATAAAATAAAATAATTAAAATATAAAATGAAATATAATATAATATGAAAAAATAATAAAAAAAATGAAATTTCAGTATGAATATTGTATTCTCGGCGACCTGTAATTGGTATCAAAGGACCATGTGCTCTATCTTTGTTTATGCCAGACTTCATTTTAGGGACAGGAATCGACCGTATGCATGGTGTCGATATAGGTATTACAAAAAAATTGTTGACATTGTGGTTTCATTCCAATTATAAAATGTTCTCTTTCTTATTCATACCCGTTAAAAATGTTATTGATCAACGGTTGAAAGCAATCAAACCACCGAAATTTGTCCATCGCTTGCCGCGTTCTGTTGATGATTTGCTTCATTGGAAGTCATCAGAATTGAGACTGTGGTTTTTCTATTACTCAATTCCTATTTTATTAAACATAATCCGACCTGATTTTTTTATTCATTATTTACATTTAGTACTTGGTGTTTCTATATTGAGCTTAGATAGTATTCCTATTGATATGGTGGAAAAAGCAGATGATTTACTGCATTATTTTGTTAAGAATTTCGAATTGTTATATGGATTACAATTTTGTTCCATAAATATACATCAATTAATACATTTAACAACATGTGTAAAAAATATATGTCCATTATGGGCATATACGTGTTATCCATTTGAAGATTTGAATGGCCGTTTACTTGACCTTGTTCATGGTACATGGCACATCGATACTCAAATTACAAATGATCATTTCCAATTTATCAAAATGCAAAAAAAATTAGATGAATTACCCAATGGTAGAATAAAACAATTTTGTACCTCTAGAAAACGTCAGGTGCAGTTTCATGAGAAATTATTTGACCATTGTTTTAGCGTTGGAGTTTATAATGAAGTACATGGTCAAACTTTTGTAGATGATATTCAAGAAATAATTGAACAATCAGAATTTTATATTAATGATATAAAAATATATTCGCGGTTATTGAAAGATAACAAATTATATATTGCAGAATCTTATTGTAGGGATATGAAGACAAAATCGTCATTTGTTGAATTCAAAAATAATAATGATAGATACATTGGTTGTGTTATATTTTATTAAAAGTAATAATAATTGTATTTGTGTTGATGATTGTGATTGTGATTCAGCAATACATTATGCAGTTATTCGTAAATATTCAGCTAAAAGGGTTTTCACTATCAGTATTAATAATATTCAAATCCAATTGCCTTGGTTATATAAATGTTGTGACACCGGCGAAACAATATTAATACCGATCAAACAATTATTATCCATATGTATTTATATGATGATTGACAAACATATATATATTGGAACTATTTTAAATGTAAAAGAATTAGAATAAGTAATATTTCATTTGTAAAATAAATTGTAAATAAAAATAGTAATAATTATAATAACATAGAATAAAAATATATATTATAAAAACAAAAAAATTTTAACAATAATTTATGCAATCATTGTTAAAAAAATATTTTTATAAACATTAATTTATAATTTATAGAGAAAATTTATCAACAAAAAAATAATAATTTATAAACTGTATACATATATAATATACATGTATACATATATATAATGCCCACTGCTTCACTGCTGACCCAACAGTGTAGTAGTAGGGGTTAGTTGGGTGCAGTAGCAGTGGGGATATCTTACATAGAACAATTTTACAACGAGTAATAAACTTTATTGCTTGTACGTTGAATATGTTGAAAAAGTTGAAAAAAGTTGAAAATAAGTTGAAACTTGGGTTGATAATCAATAGAAATTCTTCATTTCAACATTGGTAAGCTGAAGAAGTAAACAAAAAAAGTTGAAAATAAGTTGAAATTTGGGTCGATAATCCGCGAAAACAAAAGAAATAAGTTGAAGAAGGTGAGCGTGCATGTAGAAGTATTAGTATAAATATTAAATTATGAAAAACATCATTATACAAACTTATTCACACTTAAAGAAATACCCGTCCATATAAACAAATACCAATAATTTTTTTTCGCTCAGAATCGAATGAGTTATTGAGGAATTATATTAAATTTTATTAATTTTTTTTTTCTCATTTTGCATTGGTTTACAAATATATTCCAAAATATCCCATCATTCAATAGCCGCAAGTGAATTCAGAAATATAGATAACAACACTGATGTTTTTGAGTATTGTAATAAATTGAAAACAATTGGTGAAAGAGTCAATCCTCTTCGGCAAATAGGTACAAATATATATGCACGTGGGAAAATGATTTTTTTACATAGTATTCTTCAGAACTTCGAGTAAGCACTCCACAATATTGTAGAAATTACAACTCACACTTACATGAAAATATATCTAAATTTTCACGATTAAAAATTAAAAATCGAACGATTTATCCTCAATGCTATAAGAGAAAGACTGCATCTGATTCTTACTGCGTGAAAGTTATAACCGAACAATGCCCAAAAATTGGATTTATTGAATTTTTCATAAGAATATGTGATTGTAACACAGTTAACCGTGATCTGAATTGTGGAAATTCCAAATTTCATGCCTTTTTCCAGAAAGTAATTGGTCGGAAATCATATCAATTGGGCATGTAAATCATATTGCAAAGATATTTGTATAGTGAAATACTTTGCTCTTATAAAAAAATGTAATCCCGAGTCAAAATTTTCGACCTACCTTACTGTCCTAGAGCTGCGTTTCTTTTGTTTTTCAATTCTGGTAGAGGATTATCGATAGATTCTTAGCCGCAAACATTGTCCCTGAGCCGCACTGAGGGTTCAAATCATAAAATTGTAGACCTCAAACCGACACCTCGAACCTCAAAATGATTAAAATCATAAAATTCTCGATTTTCGTCCCCTTGAAACAATTTTATGATACATCATAAAAGGTCGGAAGCGGACGAAAGTCTAAAATTTTATTGTTTTAATCCATATTGAGGATCTATCCGTCTGTTTCATCGGAGAAAAGTTATTCCGAATATTTCGTGAATATATATATATATATACCCCAGATGAAAAATTTGGATATTTTGTATACAATATAGCTCTGCAAAACAGCTCTGCTCAGTGCCATTAGCAGAGGTTATCAACGCTACTGTATTTTTATGGTAGCTCTGGATATAACGTTATATCCAGAGGTTATAAACGCTTCTGTATTTTTATGGTAGCTCTGGATATAACGTTATATCCAGAGGTTATAAACGCATTCGTATATACTCAGGAGCATATAATTTACATACGTGTTTCGATATGTAACGTTGTCAAAATTATTAATTATATATAAATTGTTTTTCATATTAATTTATGAAAATAACGTATAGTAACGAGAATTCAAAAAAATTTATTAATATACCTATATTAGGGCAAGTACAGTATAATATTGCAATGAATAGATATT